>JAMKCH010025623.1:0-110067 GCA_023653785.1 Ophioderma brevispina | reverse complement strand
GATTTTTAATCACGAAGTTGATCAGGTAAATGGGCGATGTTTCGCAGTTTAATGCAAAATTTAGTTGGGTGATACGGGATCATAAAATCCATTTTTGTAATCTTTACGGTGGATGGTCCATGATAGCATCTACTGAACATTTTGTAAACAATGCTTTTATCGATATGAATCAAATATCAAAAATAAAAAAAAGGGTCCTGTACTCGTTTTTGAGAAACAATCATCCAAAAGACCTATTTTTAAAGCTTTTTTAGCCTAAAATTTGTACACAAGTCTATGGAAAATTCACTTTTTTTATACATATGGAATGTCACAAAAATCGGCTCGATAACTTTTTTTTTTTTAATTTTTTTGACAAAAGTTGCGCATTTAGAAAATCCTTGTCGATTTACTAAAGAAAAAAATAGGGGTCCACGGTTCTACTTTTTCTGTTATTTAAAAAAACATACACATTTTTTGTGATTCAAAATAACATTTCGACATTACGGTGTGGTCAAAGCGTCGGATATACTCGCCTGGAGACGCGTGTACTGACGCCGCGTATACCAAAGGCGTCCAAAGTTTATGGCAACATTTTTAACTTTGTCGACTGTTATAAGTCCTATCTGCTAATCAAGCCATAATTATACAGGACTCTATTACCTCAAAACACACTGCGGTCTGCGAGAATTTTATTTTTTTTAAAGTGCAGAGGCCTACGGTTGACACAATAAAACGTTTTATTTTTTATAACAATCTTTGATTCTGTTTCCTTTCTGATGAAAGTGTGATTACTCTCTTTCTTTCCTCTTTGTCGTCTGATTTCGTTATTTTTTTATAATTAGGTTTTAGAGAAAACTTTCGTACTCCTAATCATTCCGTACACTGAAAATATTAATTTGTCACAAAGGGTCTTATTTGAATCAATTAAAAATTTGTCATTCACTTTAATTTTTTGATCATTCAACAAATAAAGCTAAAATGTTTTCATAATTGTTCATTAACAATTATACTTTTTCAAATTAATTTTTATCATCCAGATATTTTTCATGACTTATAAAAATTTTCACTTATTTAAATGCATGACAAATTAATGAATGGACGAATAGTAGTTAATTTGTCCATTTCTAGTGCATTACAAATTACATGACGAATTATGACAACTACTCATTCATCATTTTCTCTTTTGTAGGGGTATTACTATTTACTACAAAAATAATAACTCATAATTCGCCATTTAGTTCTGTACTTTCTCCTTTTTCAAATTGACTATAATTTCCACTCTTTCTTCTTTTTCTACTTAGATGCATGCCGCAAATATCATTACTGCAAGGGGTTTCATCATTTCTTCTCCTTTAGGGAGGGAGGGGGGTGGGGGTGGCGGCGCATATGCCGATGTCGTGACGGATCTTCCCCATATATATAGGATATTTTGCATGATGTCCCCCCAGGCATTAGATGAATCTAACAGAAGGCACGGCTGACAAACTTAGGCCTATTATAGCATAGGCGGTGTTGGAAGAACAGAATATTGTTGAAACTTAAATTTTTAAGGAGAATTTGACAATATTGGAATATTATAAATCATTAACTCCCTAGCTATCATTGTTTTACATTTCATGATGTACCTATGTAAGCCGACATTATCATTGGCCAAACGAGTCATAACTAGCTCAATTTTCCGCTCGCAGAATTAATTCAGCGAGCTGAAATTCAGATTTTCAGCGAGCAGAAATTTATCCAATCACAATTTTTTTTATGGAATACTGGCGGCACTGACCAATCAAATAACGTTTTTTCAGCGAGCAGAAATTGTGTTGAAATAATTTCATCTCGCTGAAATTAATTTGACCCGCGCCGACATGAATTTCGGCTCGTGCGAAATTCAACAACTGCCATCCTGTTTCTAATACTAACTGAATGTCTTGCTCGCCAAAATTAAAATGCAATGAATTTCTGCTCGCCGCCCTAATTAATGTTGGTAACGATCCGAAATCATTCAGGAGGTAAAATCATTGCTTTTCATTGGCTGGAATTTCAGCTCGCTGAAAGAAACTCTTCCTATTGGCTGTAATTTCAGCGAGCAGAAATTATTTTGGCGAGCCGCATTCATTTCGGCAGCGAAGTCATTTCGGCGAGCAGAAATTCATTGCTTTTCATGGCTGAAATTTTCAGCTCGCTGAAAAAAACGTCTTCCTATTGGCTGTAAGTTCAGCGAGCAGATTAATTTCGGCGACCCGAAATTCATTTCGGCAGCCGACGAAACTTCATTTCGCGAGCAGAAATTCATTGCTTTTCATTGGCTGGAATTCAAGCTCCGCTGTGAAAAAAAAACGTTCTTCCTAGTGGCCCGTAATTTCAGCGGAGCAGAAATTAATTTGCGCGAGCCGAAAATCTCGGCAGCCGAAATGTCATTCGGCGAGCAGAAATTCATTGCTTTATTGGCTGGAAGGGAATTTCATCTCGCTGAAAAAAACGTCTTTATTCCTATTGGCTGGAATTCAGCTCGCTGAAAAAAACGTCTTCTATGGCCCCGTCTATTGCAGCGAGCGACTTAATTTTTGGCGCGCCGAAATTCATTTCGGCGACAGAAATTCCTTGCTTCATTGGCTGGAATTTACGCTCGCTGAAAAAAAATTCTTCCTAGTGGCGTAATTTTCAGCGAGCAGAATTAATTTTGGCGAGCCGCAATTCATTCGGCGAGCCGAAATTCATTGCTTTTCATTGTCTGGAATTTCAGCTCGCTTAAAAAACGTCTTCCTATTGGTGTAATTTCACGCGGCAAAATTATTTTGGCGAGCCGAATTCATTTCGGCGAGCAGAAATTCATTGCTTTTCATTGGCTGGACATTCATCGCTCGCTGACAAAAACGTCTTCCTATTGCTGTAATTCAGCGAGCAGAAATTAATTTTGGCGAGCCGAAATTTATTCGGCGATCCGAATTCATTTCGGCGAGTCAGAAATTCACTTGCTTTTCATTGGCTGGACTTTCAGCTCGCTTGAAAAAAACGTCTTCCTATTGCTGTAATTTCCAAGCGAGCTGAAATTACTTTTGGCGAGCCGAAATTCATTTCGGCGAGCAGAATTCAGTGCTTGTCCAATTGGCTGGAATTTCAGCTCGCTGAAAAAACCGTCTTCCTATTGGCTGTATTTCAGCGAGCAGAAATAATTTTGGGCGATCTGATCATTTCGGCTAGGCAGAATTCATTGCTTTTCCATTGGCTGGAATTGTCAGCCTTCGCTGAAAAAAACGTTCTCCTATTGGCTGTAATTTCAGCGAGCAGAAATTACTTTTGGCGAGCCGAAATTCATTTCGGCGAGCAGAATTTTCATTGCTTTTCATTGGCTGGAAGTTCAGCGCGCTGAAAAAAATTGTCTTCCTATTGGCTGTAATTTCAGCGAGCAGAACTTCATATCGGCGAGCTGAAATGCATTATTTATGAACGAGTTGGCCAGGTTAATTTTTGCCTCGCATTAAAAACGATTGCCTATTGGCTGTAATCTCAGCGAGCCGAAATTAATTCTGCTCGCAGAAATTAATTTCGCAAGGTGAAATTAGTTCAAAGATTTCAGCTCGCCAAAAAAAGGCCCTTTTCATTGGTTAAACCGGCCTCGACTTATTTTGATTGGATTAGAATTTCAGCTCGGTGTGAATTAATTTTCCGATCAGAAATTAATTTCTGGCGAGCAGAAATTGAGTTAGTTTTATGACTCGTTTGGCCATGATAGTATCGTGTAAATGAAATTGTTTAGGCACAGTAATGGACAAATACACGTTAGATTAGGTGGTCTGGGACACGTCTAAGGCTATACAGTATTACATAACAAACGCAGCCATACAAAGCTTTTGTTCTTAAGCTTTACGCGTAAATGAATGTGGCGCAAATAGTACGCACACCTGCACAAAATTACTTTGACTCTTTGCGTCGCATTCAGCCAGTGCGCGGGCAAAAATGTCCGTTGGCACAAGAATCAATTGAGGCGTCGTACGGGCACATATACCATCCACCTTAAATTATAACAACTCTGCTGGTGGGTATTGAACACTCCTCATTTGATTTGGCAATGTTTATTTTTCCATTTATAGTTTATTGATTGATTAATATGTAACTAGGTAATTCCTTTGGATTTTGATTATTGTATTTTTTAATTTTTTTTTAAAGGAGGGCTTTTGAAGTTGATATTGTTTACACTTGCAAATGTACAATGTGTGTACACAATTTCTTTCGTAATTTCTATAGTTGTCCCTACTGCGAATAACCCTTTTGTATTACCCTTTCATTTTCATTCAGGGTATATTAAGTACATGTTCCCATCCGGATGCAGGTTTTGAAAATTATGAGTACATAATTGATATTTCAATCATATCATCTATTTTATGTATTGTTCATTTTTAAAGATGTTCAGCAAAATGGTCTATCCTGTAAAAAAATATTCGTTATGGGTAATTTACCCGTTCTGCTGGGAAATACACCGTCTTTAGAACCGCGCATATTTGCCGGCGCAAACATTCAAAATGAAATGGCAGAAATCCCGTAAAATAACGGTTCATTGCTTGTAAATCTGAACATTCACGTAGCTTTGCCCGTAAATCATAGTTTTCCCGTAGTTTTTTCGCAATTACGGGTTATTACTATTACAGGGTCCGACCTCTTTTTACAATGTACGTTAAAGGTATTTGCGTATGATAGTTTGTACTGTCCACATTCCTTCAACATCGCTGTTTGTCATTTGCGGGAGACGGTAAAACAAATTGTACTCAATGCTAATTTTTTTCACAGTGTTGTTTTTTGTCCTACATTAACGTAGTTTTCGGGGAAATAACCATACTTATCTTTGATTTTAAAGCTAACAACCAATTGCATTTCCACATTGATCCCTTTAAAGTTGTTATAGGAGTACCTTTCAGTCAAAACCTAAAGACAAGCAACAACTTACTATCTGAAAATAATAGACACTATATATTTTTTATATCCAACAACCGTCAACTTCAGCACCTTGGGGAACACAAATTGCACATCATTAAAAAGGGCAGGGTCAGTAGAAATCGTCACTGGTTTTAAAATGGGCAGTGCCTTTACAGCTGATGGTAAACTGCACGTGAACCAACCCCCCCGGCTTCGGAAATCTTGGATTAATTATGGTCCCTGTCGGAGCCATCAAAGCCGTTGGAAACTTATAGAGTTATTGACATAGATGAAGCCACAAATCCAATAGAGATTCATGCTCTCCGATATCCTTATCATCAACTCTAAACAGGATTACCAAGTTGCAAAGTAAGAGCCATTGATGTAATAGTTGCCGTTTAGAATAAAAGAATGTTATAGCTCGAATTCGTTCTTTGGAAGAAAATTGACTTAAATGGCAGTTTAAATATCTCGTGTAATTGTATTCTTTGATGTCCTGGTGATCATAATTTATCAATCACTTGTCTGCGTGTGTTTCTAAGCTTGTGGTGTTATAGACCGTATTCAATATGACGGTCAGCACCAGCCATGTGTGGACAAGATGCATACAGTCCAGGACTACAATACATGAAGATGTCAATCGATCCATGTTTATCGATTGCTACAGGGATATTGACAGGGGAATGTATGGTAGTACTGGATGGCGTCTATCGTGTCCCCAAAACATGGCTGGCTCTTGAATACGGTCTATTAGAAGTCCCTTAAAGTATTATATTCCAAAGAGACTCTGGTGTGCTGACCAATTCAATTGTCCTGCCCACATTTTGACTATTGCAGCCCTGGCTGGACCTTAACTGATACTAAACAATCTTATGATTCAAATTCTTCAAAATAGATTAGCACGTATAATTCTTAATCCGTGACATTAGAACTCCTGTTAAAGATAATGTGTACAATGCAGTGAGAGCAAAAACTTAATATAGGTGTATACCATATGCTAGCTTATTTTAAATGCTTCAAATGTCTTGCCCCAGTTTACATTTCCTTCTCAGTTCACTTTTATGCACTCAGTTCATTTTAAGGGTGCGAGAAGTTAAACCATTATGGAACGCGTCAAGGCAAACAATGAGCGCCACTTTTATATTTTTTTTTCATCATTTTGAGATTGTTTTGTCAAGTCAGCTTCTCGCATAATTGCCTGTTTGGTTGAGAAAATATCGGCTGTCTCAGGATACAAGTATAGATTAGACTAGGGCGATCAATATCAATCAATCAATCAATTATTTCATCCAACACCCATAAGCTTGTACAAACGATCAAATGAAAAAAAAGTGTGGAAGTAGATTGGATACCAAGTAAGCGCAATGCGTGATTCGTTGTGGTAACCACTAAAAAGTTACTAAAGGGGAGGAGGGAAAAATTCAAAAACATTGTAATACCACAAAATAACGATTCAATATATAGGAGATAATAGTGGAATAAGTTATGCGTCGTTACCTTGATACAGGTATCTTGAAAAGTACGTATTCACCTAACTCACCTAGGCTGTGTCCATCCACGGTTGAATGAGGCCTCCTCATAACAATCCATCTTTCTGGTCTTGCGATTCTCTAGCCACATGTGGGCCTAACTATGTTGTTAGTCGTCGCGCATCGTCTTTTGCTTCCTCTTCTTCTTTCCTGTCCTCGGGTTGCCAATCGATCAATCTTTTTGTCACCTTGTATTTCCCTGCGTGTATCATGTCATGCCAACATCCATTTTGCTTTCTTGACTCTCTCCAGGATGAGCTAGGATGCTGTTACCTTGAGTTTTCTGTATGGATTTCCTGTTTCTGACTTTGTCCCGTAATTGTTAGATGAAGCAATTCTTCTTTCCATGGATCGTTGGGATGTTTTCGTTTTATGGTCTAGATATTTTGTTGTTTCCATGTTTTCATATGTCATCGTGGGTAGATTTAGAAACATGGATAATTACACTATCCTTTTCAGATTCATTGCAGAGGCTTCTTTTCACATAGGCCTTGTAATTTGCTGAAACATCTTCCGCTGTGTTGTTTTCGCATTTTCAATGTTGTCCTAAGGACTTAGAGCTCTCTACTTTTTCAATCTGTTTGTTTCCACAGTATAGAGTCAGTCGAGTTGAAATTAATATATATTTGTGGTTTTTCCCTTGGCATGTTTAGTCCAGCATTTTTACTTTCTCTGTTGAGGTCATTTAGTTTATAGTTGAAGATCCGTGTAATTAACTGATGTAATATATGAAGCAAAATCAGCAGCCAAAAAACCTTAAATTGGTTAACTTTAGTCTCAACTAGTGTGGATAACCAAGACTACAATCTCGGCAAAAGAGTACTGGAAAACATTCTTATTTCTATCCGTTGTTCCTTTCTATTCGCGAGTGGAAGCTCGGAGCGAAACATACACCATGAGTTACAATATGCTCATCACCAAGGACACAGTTCAGTGGGTTGTACTTGTACAACCCATTGTACATTGACATGAACCGTCCTTGTGTGATCTGGTATCATATATCATACCCAAAAACCAGGGGGTGTATTTTCTAAATACACTGGTGAATGAAAGCCACTGAACTGTGCCAAGGGAATTGAGATTTTAATAGCTCATAGTGATGGCTATCTTTGGTTTGATTCTTGGAGCATTCGCTATTCTCCAATGCCCCTTTCACCCAAACAATATTGGCGAAGATTGTTGAACAGGTTTCGACACTATAAAAAATGTCTTATTCAAGACAACAAGAAGTCGTGCTCCACTAGTCCACTTCATGAGAACCAGAAGTAAAGTACCTTTTATATTGTATATTTAGTATTCTCATAGTCTCTTTGAATCCACATACACCGTCACCCTGGCGTATGTTTTTAACTTTGGAGTTCTGTTGGGACTCTCTCCCTTTTGCTGTTCTAATGTAAAAGAAGTTATATATATATAACTGGTGTTGTTATTATTATTATTATTTATTAACAATAATATGCTTTAAATTCCCATACAATGATCCTTCTTAGATCTTTTAGATCTAGATACCGCCAATCCATTAAACTTGCTATAGATTCCACCCACGTAAATAGATATGTGATCTAGGGCCACCCCGCTGGGCCGAAACGGTGTGGGAAAAAGGTAACAAAAAGTGACATTCTAAGTAATGAAAAATAGTAGAAACTGGAACTTCCTGGGCCATATTTTGTGTTAGAAATTATTTTAAAGATGCACATCAGCACAATATCAAGGCTTGTGAGGCTTACTACTTAGTAATTACAGTACTAATTTTACACCCAACCCCATAGGAATATTTTGACTAGAAACCACAGTTTCAGAGGGGATCGGAACTCATCGTTGTCGTCATGTGTGGTCAACTTATGGATTCTTCTTGCTGAATGGGATGCAGAGGTCTAGCAGTCCAAGGTAATGCATAATTTAAGCGACTGAGTCACTTCATGGCAATAAACAAATAAAAACAAATAAACAAATGGCAATGTATTGGTGGTGTGCAACCTATAATGTGGGAAGGGTTCCATGTAACCTCTGATCGTAACAGCTCGCTAGAGTACCCCGTGTATGGAGCTTATATGTTCCACGGTTGGCATGCAGTTGGCGTCTAGTCATACAGTGACTATCCAATAATATCCATTAATAGGGAAACCTTTGGAAGGATTGAAAACATTGAAGTTAATTGGATTTGTGTAATATTCCGTTTCTCAGGCGTCCTTATGGTCTTTTAAGTAGTCATTATTTCAGTTGAAAAACGTACGTTTCCTTTCGTTCTATCCTTTCTTCGACTACTCATCTAAAAAAGTGTACCATTAAAGAATGTGAAAATTGTCATGTTTAATTGAATACATCATATTGAAACAGCTACTAAGTCCCCCACTAGACTCGATCTCTCCTACACATTCCTCGTTTTATCGATGAAATTCAATCTTCCCTGATTTCTTAAAAGTCATAGTAAATTTCTTTAAGTTTACATAGGCTTATTAAACATTTCCATTCCTATGGATGATACGTACTGCCATATTTGAAATAACACCGTCAGTTGTAATATCCTATCTTTACTGACCTGGGACTTTCTGTATTAAAAAGAAAGCACTTTATTTCACGCCAATTACATGCTACATAGGTTGGGACCGCTTGTTTTTGTAAGACCTTGTTCAATTTAGTTTACTTTAACTTTAAAAACGGACGCGCTATGTTACTATTTCTATCAAATACAAACTAAGTAAATTGCTCTTGTCACTTGATCGCAATTCAGACCATTATATTGTCCTTAATAATTTAAAAATTGTTGTAATTTTATAAAATATTTTTCAGCACCCATAGTTTATTCTCTGACCTTTATACCTTTACTAACATTCATTGTACGTACCTTTTTTTCCTATCATGGGTGTTTACTGGTTTTATTTTTATTACTCAGTGTAGAAGGTGAAAGGGTAAACATATCTGTGTGATTTGAAAAATATTTGAAATTGCAGGAATAGCTTCAAGTGTAGGATAGTCTGATAGAATTATCATAAGTTACCTTTTCCAGCTGTAGAATTGACAGAAAAGGAAGAAAACGGCTGAGTTCCAAGACGAAACTCCATTCAATTACGTGTTGTAGTAAGGGTCGTTCGGACAGTATATGACTAAAATATCTGATTCTGTCCTTATTAGGTGCTTCTGGTCGTATATTTGCAGGGTATGTTAGGATACCCTGTACTTGTTACATACATTCAAAAAAATCTTGATTTTTGATGATTTTTTTCGATTTGCTGATTTAGCTAATCACTGATAGTGTCTTTAAACTAATTGAAGTCTTACCACAGTTTTTTTCTGGTTATAAGCAGAATACCTAATTGTGCCAGAGCCCTCAGTCTCATCGATTTCATGCCTTAATTTTGAATTCCGTAACAATGCCTTTTGTTGGGGGAACTTTAAAGGCCAGACGTCTGTTGTTTGTCCTTTCCTGCTCTAAGGCTGTGTGCAATGAGCCCACGTTTTGCGACGTGACATGACACAGGCGGTTCCTAGGATATGCCTCGTCCAACGGCATTGTCAATACGCCAACGAGTGCTTGCACTCTGACGAGAAGGTTACAAACAAGGCAAAGTCTGCGATTTCCTGGATATCGCAGGGTTACGGTCTGATAAAATCCTTAAACACATCGAGAGGTAGGTCATTTGAGGCCACGGAAGTCTCCAGGACGACCACGATCGACTCCCAGACGAGATGATCTCCGGCTGCTTAATCTGTGTTTGAACCCGGAAAATGCCAGCGAGCCGTCTTCGTCGTTGGTTGAGAAGACACTATGGGATCAACGTTTCCCGCCAAATGTAAATCGGAGATTGTTCAGCATGGTTGCCGAGCAAGGCGAAATGACCAAATATCCACGCATAACCGTCACCACAGAGTTGCTTGACTTCGCTGGGGTAGGAGCACAGGACGATTACAGCTCGGACCACTGGCGAAATGTTGTCCTTTATGGACGAGAGCCGCGACATCTTTGACCATCAAGATGGAAAGACAAAGGGTTTGTCGATTACGTGGTGAGAACCTACAAGATGACTGTATTAGTAATCGGACAATCAAGGTGGTGGCTGCTCTATGATGGTATGGGCCGGTCGTATTCATTACTAGGAAAACATCATTGGTGGTGCCCCAGATTGGAAAAAACACGGGGGGGGGGGGGGGGGACAACGCAATGCCGCACAGGGCCGCTGTAGCGAGACAATTTATTGAGGCAGACGGGAGCTGGAAGCAGATACCATGGCCGAGCTGTCGATGACAGGGACAATCTTCTCAAATCTACAGACCCCCCGGAGTTAGATCAAGCTCTGACCCCGAGGATTGTTTTTGTTTCCCACAAAGGGGACGCTCTGCCCATTGACATCATAAACAACCTTCTGGACAGTAAGCAGCACGTCTCGACGCACGATTCATGGCAAGGGCGGCCATACTCAATATCAGTGCTGATTGACATTTAAAACCATTGAACAATTTAAACCATTCCAATGCAGAAATTCACGCAAAAATGTTGTTATCTGTAAAACGACTGATGTGGGAAAAATGTGTAAATTAATAATAAGCTTAAATAAAAAAAATCCCCCCTTTTCCCTTAGGTATAAGGACACAGTTTGTAAAGGGTTATTATGGACTTAGTTCATGGTGATATGTTCGGAAACGAGAGTGATCAATCAAGTAGTGTGCGATATAGCTAGATATCATAACAACTCAACACTGTAAGAATCATTCCACAAAAAGTCGTAAAAAATATTTCATTATGCGCAATAGTATAGTGTGGTGTTTGATATTCCAATTAAATTATCACTTGTTAATTGTTATTGTGATGGTAGGGTATACTTTGAGTTACTGCAACCGATTTTATAAACAACTCATATAATTTACCATCATCCGGAGAAATTACAGGTGGATTAACACTCATTACGCGCTTTCCATGTGCTAATGAACGAATGAAAATTATTTTTAAAAGCCCGTACAACTGAAACAATGGCAGATATGATTTAGATTGCATCTGATAAGCAAGGAGTAAAAAAGATAATCACTCTAATCTTTAAAGAGATATGATTCACAATTCCATGCAATCAATTCATGATTATCTGATGTAACAAGAGTCGTATTAAAGTCTTATGTCGGTTAAGTGATGATAGTTGAATATCCGAATATGGAATATAATCAACACTTCTGTAAGTTCTACCGTACCGCATCTGGATTGTAAAAAACAAAGATCACAGCAAATTTACCACAGAGAAAAATTCGAGAAAATTACAATTCTTTAACTTTCAACTTAAAGAACAAAAGCCTCTTTTGAAGAGCGGCCACACCACTTTTCAAATATTTTGAGATTTTTGCCGCTTTGCATTTGGTTAATTGCCTATAAAAACTCTTTTGAATGGTAGAGCTCAACTTTCTCTATGTGTCGCATAAGAAGGAATTTTGTCAAATTAGCATAAATTTGTCGGTCCCGACGTAATAAGTCAACAGCCGCTGTCTGAAAGCCATTCCCATATGAAAAGGCCGGGAGGGGCCCGCGGAATGTCAACGGTCCCATTCTTGGCTGTTCTTTGTTTCACGCAAGTCAAGTTAGGGTATTCGTGAGATTTACTATTTCATAATGGGCAGGCAGAAGTTTCACGTTACCAGCCTGATGTTGCTGTTGAATTAGGATAGGGGACCCCCGAATCTAATTACAAAATCCCGTTTTTTGATGCATGCACACTTTTAAAGGTTCCCCGGAAATGAGATGATAAACCTACTCCAAAATCTTTACGGGCGCCTTCCATTCCAATACAAAAGGGCCACAAAAAAGAATACACTTCCAGGGACATCACTAGTGAAACTATTGGTTTTTCAGAGTCACTGCAATGAATTTAGATTCACACCAGTCACCTGGAAATTTTCTATTTACTATCTGAAAAAATCATAGTTTCCTAATGATGGCATCACCAACCCAAATATTGAATGCTTTCTCGTCCCTCCTTGTAGAATTGACACAAAACCACATCAATTCTTTTGGCAGTCCTGGGACCTTTTAAGCCGCAGTACCGTTACCAAGGTATAATTACTAGACAATATCACAGAACTGTGCATATAAATCTCACAAATTTGAAAATTGCGGGCGCTTTAAAAAAGTGATATTGTTTGTTTTAACAGGAGTACTAGAGCCACAAGCCTCATTGACGTGACTGATTTGTGCCTCACCAGCCAATTACGCCAGTGGAATTTCTTACAATCTCAACTTGAAATTTCGCCCCAAATGTTTTCAGTAGTTTGAAGTTCCAAGTTAAAAGCCAAAGGCCCATATATTATTGATTTGTTCGGAAAGCGCTACTAGCTCGGATGACCAAGTTTATTGAGTATATCATCACAACCGAATCATTTTCTGTTTCAGTTGAAACATTTTAGTTACTTGGGCGTAACCTGATATTATTCTGTCAAGGGATATACCAAAATGAGAGTGCACAAACTGAGGCCGAATGCCAGGCACAGTCCAACTACAACATCTTCCTTCTGCGGCGGATAATGCAGAGTTAGTACGAGACGCCCGACTTAGATTTTAAAGACACCATAGGATATGACTTGGAAGTGAACGAAGGCTTCGTATTGATAATTCTGACATAGTTTCGCTAGAAAGTGTGTAATTGGTACTCTGGTATGTGCTCGAATGTCATGACTTTTCACAGTTATTAAACTTTACAGTAACTGGCTAAAAACCAGGCGTCAGAAAAATTTCATTTTCATAGTGACACTTTTCAGGTTATGTACTAAAAGATTTGGATACAAAGCAGATACTAGAGGAAGCTTGACATAGGAAATAGTTACTTGCCAGACCTGATGTTCAAGAAACCAACAAAGCATTGCAGAGAATACAAAGGAATCACTGCTGTAACAATGCACCAGGGGAACGAGGTGCATGTATTGTACTCTTAACATTGTGGATGATTCGAAGGGCAAATAAAGACCATTCAATTTACCTTCCGTGAAAAGACCCTATACAATAACTACACAAACCGATGAACGTGGAGCATGGGGTAGGAGAGAAGGAGAAAGATCTTCCCAAATCCCTTGACCGATGATCATCGCCACCCGCACTCGTAAAACGGTCGTCAAAACTATTGTATGGTACATACAACACGAGATCAATATTGATGATGATGCATGTGCATCAACATTGCATCGATGTACATAGTAAGCAGATAGCGACATATAGTAAAGATGTGCATTTATTTATAAAGGGATGAAACTTGGCCATAATGTTTACAATTAAATTACTGCTTATTTGATTATTTTTAGGACATGGAACCACGTCACCGTCAATTATCTTCAAGGTAAAAACAAGTCATTTGGGGTTCATTTGAGATCATTTGAGGTCATTTATTAAAGTAGGGATTAGCATGTCCTAGATGAGTTACTTGATTCTAGTTTTACCCGTACTTTTCAGCTTTTTAAAAATTAAATGTTTTGTAACGACCCGTATTTCTTAAAGATGATATTTGGAGGGGACGGAAATCTACACTTGATTGGGAAGAAAAATGCCGTTATATAAACAATGACACCAACCTTGAAAGTGCCCGAAAGTTGCCGTTTTTTCAATTTTGTCACGAAGTTGGCCATATTTTAGTGAAATATGATTCCTTGGCGATAGATGTCCCATTGCCATATGTTACCACAGCAATGTAATGTACATCGATGCAAGTAAGAAATGCAGTAAGCATTAATTGGTTAGTAGTACGTTGTTATTGAATGAATCAACAATCTATTTTATAGTATTCCTGTGTTTTAGGAAATATACAGGATGAATAAAGTCTGTTATCAAATTTGGAGCATATTAACGAGTAGGTCCTGGCCTATATCAATGTATTTTGCCCATTTGGTTTTCAACACATCGTGGTGGGCAAGGGGCTGGGGACAACATTTCCCAGAGCGGATACTGTCGGGATGAAGAGGGGATTCGCATATTAACCTTACTGAGCAATATTTTTTTTGGGTGGGGGGGTGAGAGCAAAGCACCCAATAAAAGTCCAACCTCAATCATTTAAGACGGTTCTCTGAACAGTGGTGCACCAGAAAATGGGGTTTTTGGGGTTATCGAGCAATAATGGCACATTTTTTGAAGAGAGCGCCCCCAGTTTTCCAAATTGATTATTTTGGAGAGGTACGGGGGTTAATTGTCTAGGGAACTACACCTCCGAACGAGAAGTGCTACAAAAATGTGTATTTATAATAAAAATAAGCGATTTTGTCATGAGAATTGGGATCCTAGATTGGAATTAACGGCAGGAGCAGAAATGCTAACGTTATGCCCGTCCATGATGATATAGTTGACACCTTGAGAAAATAACCTCTAACTTGACTGCTTGAACCAATAAAAAAAAACAACTGAATGGATGGAGCGTAGACACCCGTACATGGCGCTGTTTCCCGGCTATTTCACATGGAAGGTGTTTCCAGCCGCCGTTGCATTATTCTCGGAGATCTCCGATAATAATTATTAATTACAAAATTCCCTCGTTTGTGACACCTGAAATTTTCGAGCTTAACCACACCGGTTATACTTCACTAGCCACTTACCAATGCAACTGTGTAAAAATCTCAAAATTCTTAAAAATTTGAACGGGGCGCTCTTTTCAAAAAAGTTTGGCTATTATTGCTTTAATCAGCTTTTCCTTCTCTCCGACATCTATGGCAATTGTACTCAATGAGCTGATTTGCTCATAAAATCCAAGATTCCTTAAAAATGCATACGCGGTGGTGTGTTCTACTGGCTATTTGACCTTCTACCTCCTCATGACCAAAACTATGTATTCGGCTCCCAGACACAGCACTATGTTTCCCCTAAGGAATGGTGACCTCACAGTGTAAAAGTATAAATATAGAATCCGAATTGTTCTATTTTGTGGTTTTGGTGATTTAAAATGTGATATGACTGTGATTTTCAAACAATTCACCGACAATGTATCCCCATGTTGAGCTATTGTCCCTGTATCTCTTCAATGAATTGTCATGGTTTATGTTAATGTATTAAGCTTTAAAGAGATAGAGGACATTTCCAGCAAAATATACATCTCCCATTTTTAACAATTTACCAAATATTAAATACAAACCTTGAGGAATAAGCCGTTAAAGCCATGGTCATTGTAATAATATGCTTTTGTATTTTCGTTAGGCATGACAGATATCCGAGTAAGCTTTACGGGGCCGATCAGGACAGCAGGAAAGTTCAAACCTTACTTTTTGTTTTATTTCTTGGTTGCAATAAACCTACGAAATGTCCTCGGTTGGTATTCTACAACAAAGTGCAAATTTATACAAATTTGTATCCTCAGAAAATCTCCTCGTGTCCCTTTAAATGAAGAAGACCTCTTTGATTAAGTCGAAATGTATGTCACAAATAGATCCATGAAAATTGTTATGATGTGTTATAGTTATACAACCTTATTCTGCATGTTTTAATGTATTTTGACCTCATTTGACCTTTTGTGAACTTTAGGTGAATTGAAACTTGACCTGTGCAGGTGGTTCCATATCCAATTGTGTTTCCAATTCCAAATTTAATTCTCTACTTCTCTTCTCTGCAATTTGATGCTTTTATCTCAAAATGCACAATTTTTATTTCCATTATCTGCTTAACAACATGACAATGCTGGTGGTACATTTGACCAACCTTGGGACAAAATTGAGAAAGCGGGCAACTTCGGGCACTGTCACGTTTGGGTCATTGTTTAGATAAGCCATGTTTTTCTTCCCATTCAAGTGGATTTTGTCTCCAACATCATACTTGAAGAAAATTCCGGCTTACAAACACCAAGTTTTCAAAAAAATTGAATCAATGTATCAAATTTTAGGAACATGCTATCTCGATTTTTTTGGACTGAAAATACTCAGATTTCTGCTGTATCGCTCAATCTCTTTGTTTTTCGTCCTCCACTGTAAACAAAACCACTGCGCAGGGATTATACCTTCTGCGCACATGTCATCTTGTTTCAACTGAACTGGCGTGCCCGCTTCCTGTCGGCGATGATTATGGAACATGAAAGAGTACTCCCAGCCGAGAAGTGGCCTTTGTTGGTCTATATTCTTTTACAATGAGTTTGCCAAGTATTATAATTGGGATAATCGCGGCGTTGGCGTATGCAATAGGGAAGAGCTTTCTCCTTCTCTCCTACCCTCCATGCGTGGAGCAAACGCACATTGCAAGGTCAATCCTCACCTATTATTTAATTTCCGCAATGTCGAAATTTTAAAACAGGTGTCTAGTTTCTGTATTTGTCTCCACCATGGGGAAGAATATTTATGCAATCGCCAACTATGACGTCGTAAAATAAAGATTCAATAGGTGGGAAAATGTCACGTTTGAGGACACCTAAAGCCGACTCAGAGATTTCCTTCGTGCAGGAGGGCGGCGACCTCAATTTCCAAAAAAAAATCGTGTAATTTGCAGTACTAATGCTTTTCCATATACTATTTACTGTGTGAAATTGCTAAGCTTGAATCGAATTCCTTCATATAGAAAATACACACACAACTTTGTTATAAAATTTCCGGTCCGGAATTTTTGTTTATACACAGTATCTCGCTATGGGACGTAATACTACACCTAAATTTGTTTACTTACTCTGCAGCAAACCGAAAATCCTATTCATCTCAAATTCGAATTGTGCATTTTAGGTTTACATCTTTATTTCTAGTTGACTATTTTTCATTAGTACCAAGAAATAATTTTCGAAATCTCTGAGTCAACTTCAAATCACACTTCCCAGGATAACAATGCAGACACCTGTTGATGAACGCTGCGACTGTGGAAATCGAATAGGTGGTTTATTGTATTCTTGGAAATTTTGTTAGAGTAGAACAAGTAGAACATTTTGTAAAGCACTGTCCAAAAGCAAGGTATAGGAGAAATACATGGTAGTCTCTATGGTAGTTATAGGCCGCATTATTTCAATTCCATGCAGCTCACGCAATTATACATCAATGTTACAACTATATCGTATTTAGATTATTGCAAATTTATGGTATGTACTTCACTGCTTTAAAATACACCTCCAATTGCTCATATGCCCATGCATGGTTCCTCACTAATCCTTGGTGGTGGTTATGTAAATGGTTATAACCAAAGAGGTTCTATATAGCTAGAGAGGCAAAACGTTACGTAATCTTTAGAAATTCATCGTCTCGCATGTTTTGCCGACCACAAAGAAAACATAGAGTACCAACAATAGAAAGCAATGGCTGCCTCCGCTTCTTCCACATACTGTGGGTGCTGCTTTGCATATACACTAATCGGTAGTGATACAAATTGATGTATGTGTTAAAGGTGGCCAGGTGTAATAATAGTGCACCTGGATCATTGTGCTCAGATACTCTTTTTTCTCATAATGCAATGCGCGCTTAGGTGAAAAGATGTATTCATTGAGGTGGTTTATTTAAATCAAGACGACTGACGTGTCATTTCATTCGTTGTGTGGCCATGGGTAGGACAAAATTTAACCACCCAATAGCACCCAACATCCAACAACTGATATTTTGCCGGATTGTTTGTATCGAATTGACATTATGTGTGTATACAAGCACCCAAACTAATAATTATTCCGTGCAATATTCAAATGTCAGCGCCCAGCACGGACGACTGGTTTTGAATGGGCTTCACCCCCTTGGTTATAACACTCAAGCCCGCATGTGATCTTTAGAATTTCTTTCAGGACCAGGAAGCGTGACGCGCTTCAATAGTCTAGAAGTAGACATATAGGTAGACGGGACTATAGGTAGAGAACAGTCTTTAAAACAACTAGCAGAAATGTATCTGTTATATCATATTCTTGACATTAACAAATGGGGACTTTTAAAACAAAGGAGTTACTGTACACCTATAGTTTACATGTCTTATACACTTTTGAAAAGATTGTAACTGGCAAAAAAGTTGTAAGGCATTTTGAACCCAAAATGCAGTTGTATATACTATACGCACAATGGATGTATGAAATGTAATGTGTTGAAATGTGCAATATCTGTTTTTGGTGATTCTTGTACGTGTACGGATAATAGTTTTGGGTGATTCTTGTACGAATAGGGATACTGTTTTGGGGTGATTCTTGTAATGCACGGAAAATGTCGTTTGCGTGAACACTGTACGTGTATGGAAAATGTTTTTGGTGATTCATGTACGTGTACGGAAAATGTTTAAATAGCAATTTCACGCACAAGTTCATGTCTACTGTACGATACAATTTCTAAACGAACCGTGATGGTGTATTAATTTTTTGATGAAAATTCTGCCTTTTGCTTGATGTCTTTAGGAAAATGTCTTCGCAAGTAATACATAAGTCTAGATCCCAATAAAAATGTGTTCGTCATGGTTAATGAAGGCAACAAAAGCAGTCAACTTGGTAGATCATGTGTCTGCGTGCGTTGATCGTATTGTTCAATGTATATGCCTACGGTCATTGTACTATTATAATGAGACAATTTGTGGCTCCATGAATGATGTCTGCTATAATTGGACAATTACATTAATTGTCTATAGCAGGCCCTGAGAGAAGAAAATATCCTTGAATTTTAGTGAACCTAAAACTATTGATGGATTTGATGACAATGACCGGATGGTCAGAATAGTGGTTGTAGTCCGCTACTCCGAAAACAAATTAAGGCCCGCTCGTCTGAAAACAAAATAAGGTCCTTTAAATTCTGAACCCTAACCATAACCCATAACCTTAACTTTAACCTAAATTCCTAACTCTAATCCTACGCCTAACCCTAAACCAAATTAACAAAATGATCAAAACAGGCACGTTCAACCATTGCTACACCCAGTCCCCAGAGGTTGTATTGAGTCAATCCACAATTACACCAGTTTTGGGAAATTTGACCTCAATAGGTCATGTGATCCCACCAAAAATCATTCTTAACACATAAAAACCCGGACCTTTTACGACAATTTTAGCCTACAAAGCGTTAGTTAGTACTTGGGAATGTTTGATGATGATGAAATGTCCTGTTGTCTTGAACTTGGAACATTTTTAGCCTAAGTACTGACATGTGTTTATTTTAGTACAGTACAGTATAGGGACACATTGCAATGCATCATGGATTGTTGATTCAAAACACCCCTCTGCCCAGTCCCATTAAATAACAATAATCGATAGAAGGATATCCCAAAATGAGCTTGAATGGGACATTACCGGCGTACTTCCGAACCAGCAGGTTGAGCTACGAGTTTGCGCAGTTTATCCGCCTGAGTGAAGCTCCGAATTTAGTTCCGTTTTTCAAGTGCATTTCAAGGTATACGCAAAAAATTAACAGTTTGCACACGGATGTTTTAACACATTCAGTGGGTTTTTGTATATCTTCGTAATCTCATAGCGTTTGAGTCATATATAGCAAGACTAATCGGGGTGCTAAAATAATATTCTAAATTATAAAACATCATACAAGTGTAAACAAATTACACAAATACACCGTAAAACACATGCTAAAACGTATGAGGAAACCCTATTTCATAAATATTTCTTGCCACATTTGAAAAAAATGCAAATGAGATGAATTTTAAATGAGAAAAGTATAAAAGAAATTAATCTTGGACAGGATTATGAAGTTAGACCAGTAATCTTGGTTATATGAGATATCAGCAAACACGGGTAATAAAAATACACGTCTAGGCTGTACGGATGCAGGCTGTCTCAATCGTAGGGTTAATGGTGCTACTGCCACTTGGGGTTACGTCGACCAAAAAATACAATAAAATAACCACGGTGTGAGGACGGTCATGAATCACGATCAACTTCGATCCATATTTGTATCTATACTGTCAAAATGCATCGCCTTGTTCGCGCGAGCGCGTCTGCAAGTTGCCTTTCATATTCAAATGCGTTTTTGGAAGAATATTGTATAGTCGATTTTGTTCGTGGTTAGCACCGTCAGCTTGGCTTTCAATAAGAAAAAGATTACTAATACTATTAATCACTTGATTGTATTTTTGTCCACTTTCAACTTCTGTGAATATTCTTTTTCTTTATAGCAGGCAGTCCACTCAATTCGGCCATTCTTCTGGTAATATCAATAGGTTGTCCTTACGTCACATGGATTGAGACTACAGTGGCCGCGCTTCAAGAGTTCAAAACCTACCACGAGTGATCCTGGCCGCCCCGCTCACCAACCCTGTACACTGTTGCTGTCATTCACTTTTAACTTTTCACACACAAGGGTTGGATATATGCAGTACAGCCACGACCGGGTCACGCAATAATATAGCGCCGTGTACTTCCGCGCTCCAAACGAGCCTTTCCCTTTTGGATCTCGCCTATACCTTTCAAATTTCGTCTCCAAGCTTGTTCTATCAGGGATAATCCTAACTAAATTACAAGGGGAAATGCATTCAAGAGATTCGTTAAAGGACTCGAGAAAATCTAAACATTATTAGGAGCATATACGTTTTTAAACCTCATCAGATACAGTTTGGATGGATACTTTAAGGAGCTTGATCATTTTTTCAAGACGGTTAGCAAAACTATCTCGATCATCATGATATTGGGAATTTGTTACCCTTTTCAGCGTTGTTCCTGATCTTATCGATATTTGATTTACCTGGTGCTCTCAAGGACTATGTTGTTACCCAAGTGCAGATGGAAGTTGGGCAATCATAGAGGTGTATTCCAAATGAAGAAAGAACAGAAGAAAGTAAGTCAGAAGGTAATCTTGAAATAGATCTTTTAATGAAGATCCAAAGTAGTTTAATTCAGATTTGATATTGAATGCACGGTGGGATTTACCTAAGGAGGGAGAATACGGATATGACTTCTCATTTTTAATATTATGTGCTAACTTTACGATTATTTTTTTGTCATTATACTATTTGTGTTGAAGCTCCACAAGTTCCAAACAAGTTACACAGGAAAGAAGTTCAAGAGAACGTGGGTACTAAACGGTATGATAATACAGCTACGTTTTGACCCCTACTTAATGTTACTTCATGTTTGTAAGCTCAAAAAATCACCCTAAGTGGTAGCCAAGTGTCCCCTCCTGTGTTGACAGGTTCATTAAACATTGATTACCGCTCCAGCCTTAATCCAATGACTCTAGATGACCATTTCAGAGACGTCAAACGATCCTGTGTTATCATATACACTAGCGATTGTTACCTTCAACTTTGTGAAGGCAAAAAAGGTTCATTTGGCGCCCGCCATGGTATGCATTTTGAACAGGATGATTTTAACTTAAAAGGGGTATTTAATGTTGTCATTATAAGTTCAGAGATGTTTCAGAAAATAGTTAAGATGAGAGGCAACATACGGGAAGTGACCACAGGCGAAGGTATTTTCAAAGAAAATTTCAATGAACTGTTCAGTTCCTTACCAATCTTCAAGGTACTTTCGTTTCCATCGACCTCGTTGTAATTTCCAGTTTTTTGCAAACCAATGACCAATAAGTATACCCAATGTCTACTGATTACTTGTGCATCATGAGTGCCAGCAACTTGAACATGTTATAATATGGTGTTAAATGGGAATCATCTGTGTGTCGGATTGGATGTCAAGATTTTAATGCTGATTACAAATCCCTGGGTTATCGATACAGCGTGGTGGGAAACACGCGACCAACTATCGAAGATGTCAATAGAAGATAGCTTTCCAATTCGTCAGTGCTTCAGATACTCTACAACAGAGATGAAGAGTGTCAGACATTTTAATTCAAATTTGAAATTGGAATTTCTCATTTTCCATGGCCTTCGTTTTAAAAAGATACAATTGCATTTACAATAAGTTTCGTGGGGTAAATTTTACGTAGAAAGACAAATGCATCAAAATTTAACATAACATTAAAATTGATAAAAAAAAAGACATTTGGAGACATGACAGATATAAAGTGCCTCCAAGGCTTTCAACACCCACTGACCTAATCATACAACTCCCAACCATTATGCTTATCGAATTCAACAGAAGTTTGTCCAATGTCACGCATGACATGAGTGCCCTGTCTTTTTCACAACCAGGTGTGTCAGCGTATGCCAAGTAGAGAACCTGTAAGGTGAAATTTGATCTTCACCCCCTTCTAATTCTTCAAAACCTTGTATGATATTTCAACTCAACCATTTATAGTGTGTCTTGTGGCTGGAGTAGTATCGGACAAATTGAATCATGTGAACGTTCATTGCTAATTTTAGGAAGCTTAAACCATAATCTAACGCATCATTTTGCTAAATGCTTTGGGGCGCGCAAAGACAACCTGATGTCATTCCACAATAACAATTTTGAAGTTGCATTGAAGGATGCCAATCGAATGGTAGTGGAAATCATTTCATCATCTATCGTAGAGAAGCGATAAATATCTAAACTCCACACCAAAATTTTAGTAAACTTAAAAGTACCCCTCCGTAAACTAAGTTCCTTTCTTAATAGATCTATACTAACTGTATAACCTGTAAAAACACTTCGAAATGAAGTGTAGTTCCCCCCCCCCGGTAGTTCACATGAAAATGTTTATCTAGGAAAGTCGTGTCTGATCTGAGGTTGATCGCGCCGTATGTTCATTTGGTCCTTTGAATCCAGAACTTGCATAATTCATGAGGCCGCGGAAATGAATGTTGACCGTGGAAGTCAGTATGTGGCCTTTACGTTGACTATTTGTCCTAGTATCAAGATATAGTATGAAACTATGATATACTTGGCCACTGTTTGTGTTTGATACACAAAGGCAAAATTTTAACATATCTGTTTGATAACGCATGTTCGTTTTGCAATGTCATGGACCTAAGCACATTACGGTTTGTATACCTGAAAGCAGGCCCCGTTTGGCTGAAATTATCATTCAAAATCAAACCATAAGCGGCAATGATTAGTCCACAGCAAGGTACTTTCAAGTGCACTGCATTTGTTTGGTCACGAGCTTAGAGGTGAAGTTCCAGACGACCTGTGCGTTAAGGGTTTTAATAAGTTATTCTAAGTGTATCTTTGATATCTGTTTGAAAATCTCATTTATTATGATAAAACAATAATAAAACAAAAGATATCAACGGCGACACACTTTTGACAACTAATTTGGTTTATTTATACCACTGACTTCATCCTGAGTAAATTTTACGAAATTTCATGCTCCTGCATGCTCCTACTTATATCAGTTATCAAAATTGTGTCGCCACTGCTTAAAATAGCTCTAAAAATAAAAGAGATGATTTGCATGGGGTCAAACAACACATTTCTACATGATGAGAAGCTTCATTGCTCCAGTGAAACCCTCACCAAAACAATAATTTGAAAGTATTTTGAAAAAGGTTTTTCTTTCTTGAAAAAAATATATCTATTTTGCAAATGTGTCGCCACTGCTTAAAATAGCTCTAAAAAAAAAAGAGATGATTTGCATGGGGTCAAACAACATATTTCTACATGATGAGAAGCTTCATTGCTCCAGTGAAACCCTCACAAAAACAATAATTTGAAAGTATTTTGAAAAAGGTTTTTCTTTCTTGAAAAAAATATATCTATTTTGCAAATGAAAAGTTCGCAAAATGTATTTGTTTCACACAGGGGGTAAGCATTTAATGATTAGTAATTTATGTTTTTCTTGATACAAATATTAAGAAGGTTATAACAGGCTTTCAGCTCAGCAAGAAAATTAAACTGACCTTGTATTTTCGGCGTGTAACCTTCATTAAAAGTTGTCCATTGATGTCACTGGACACCTTTTGATGAAGACATGTGTTACGTCTATGGTGTTACACGCCGAAAATTCAATGTCAGTGTAATTTTCCCTCTGTGCTGAAAGCCTGTTTTAACCTTCTGAATAGTTAATCTACCAGCACGTATGAACTTACATCAGAATAACAATACTCATGAATTTTAGTAACAGCACAAACATGGGACGTTCGGAAGGTTACTACACCTTGTATTGGACACCTAAATTGCTAATCCTAAAATTTCAGATGAATCAGGTTTTGTTCGTTTATGTGGTAGATCTTAATGTGAACTGTACCACTAACAGTACCATATTTGTGTATTTCCGGATCCGAATTTTTGTTCAAGTTGTGATTTTCTATAAGAAGGACATCAATTTGAGCTCAGCTATTGCATACAGTGATTATTAAGTGGACATGCATTACATTATGTAAATGAAAAAAAAAACACGAATGGTTTGAAAACTTCGGACGGAATCCTCAAGAAATCTCTGAGTCAGCCTTCATGAAAATCAACTTTCAAAACTCTTTACTCTTTAGAAAGAGAACACTAACTCTAATATCTATCAAGTCTATTAATATCTATTAGCAACACCCTGAAAATTGGAAGTCTTATGATGTTGCATTTTAGGGCGTTTTAAGGGATGTACCACATTTAAGAGATGAGTTTTGAGAACCGCTATCTCAACATGCAAAGGTATCCGCACACGTGCTGAAAGTAGGCCAATGCCGGAAAACGTCGGGTTCTTGAAGTAATCACGGGTTATCACTTTAAATGTTACAACCACGTGTTGATAATATACTTCGATTGCTATGTAGAGCATTCATGACTTCCCCCATTGACTTGACATTACCTGTTACCTGATTTTATGAAGAGTTTAGACAGGGTTGCAGATTTTGATAAATTATTTTAAGCCGCTATTTGCCAGATTTGCATCCGAATTCGGTAACGCTCTCTTTGAATCATACATTGTGCGCATTGGGGTCTTCGTACGTGAGTCGAGTTTTAGCATGTTTAGTGGAAGCTCACATATAAACGGTGGTATTTTGCTCAACTAGTTAATGAAATAAACATGAATGACTGATATCAGGAGACAGGTCATAATGGAGGCTGTTTGGAGAGATCCAATCCGAAGATAACGATGATATGATAGATAGTTGACACACGACTTAACTTTGGGGGTTTTCTAAGTCGAATGTGAACGCTTGATGCCTGGAGATAGATTGTAATGGGCTGGATATATACATGTGACCTGAAAAAATACTAAAATCAAACATTTACCAAATTAATGTGATACTGCACTTCACCGCGACTATATAGTAATACATGTACACCTATTCAATTTATGTACCTCCCAATTGTATGAAGCTCTCCGCCCGTTTTCTGTGCCTGAAAAGTGCCTGATTATGGCCAATTAATATGGCTCAATAAAAATGTTGAAGTGCTGATAAAGTTATTTTTGTCTTTTTTTTTTTTTTTTTTTTAAAAATCATATTCTTAACACATAAAAACCCGGACTTTTACGCCCATTTTAGCCTACAAAGCGTTAGTACTTAGGGAATTTTTTGCATGATCATGAAATGTCTTGTTGTTCTTGAACTTTTGGAACAATTTTTAGCCCTAAGTACTGACATGTGTTTAGTACAGTACAGTATAGGCACATTGCAATGCATCATGGGATTGATTCAAAACACCCTCTGCCCAGTCCCATTAAATAACAATAATCGATAGACGGATATCCCAAAATACAGCTTGAATGGGATTATACCGGTGTACTTCCGCTCAGCAGGTGAGCTCCGAGTTTGCGCAGTTCATCCGCTGAGTGAAAGCTCCCGAATTACCGTTTCATTCAAGTCTGCATTTCAGGTATACGCAAAAATTCACGTTTGCACACGGATTTTAAACACATCTCATTGGGTTTTGTCATATCATTCGTATTTATAGCGTTTGAATCATAAATAGCAAGACCAATCGCTAAAGTAAATGTCTCATTTCATAAACATACAAGTGTAAAACAAATCAATACATCGTAAAACACATGCTAAAACGTATCGAGGAAATTCTATTTTATAATATTTCTTGCCACAAGTTGAAAAAAAAATGAAAATTGAGACTGAATTGTAAATGAAAAGGTCATAAAGAAATTAATCTTGACAGATTCTGAAGTTAGAACAAGTAATCTTGGTTATATGGCGATATCAGCAAACATGGGGGTAATAAATACACGTCTAGGCCGGTTACGGATGCAGGCTGTCTCAAATAGTAGGGTTAATGGTGCTACTGACACTTGGGTTTACGGGGACCAAAATACAATAAAATAACCACGGTGAGACGGTCCTGAATCACGACCAACTTCGATCCATATTTGTATCTGTACTGTCAATATGCCTCGCCTTTTAGCGGTCTGCGAGTTGTCTTTCATATTCAAATTAGTTTGAAAGAATATATGTATAGTCATAGTCGATTTTTTTTCGTGGTTAGCACCTATCAAGCTTGGCTTTCCATAAGAATAAAAATGATTCAACTAATTACTCATTAATCACTTGATTGTATCAACTTTCAACTTCTGTGAAACTTCTTTTTCTTTAAAGCAGACAGTCCACTCAAACCAATCGGCCATTCTTCTTGTCATATCAATAGGTTGCCCTTACGTCACAGGCTCTGAGACTATAGTGGCGCTCTTCAAGTAGTTCCAACCTATTCTATGTATCCTGTCAGCCCCGCTCACCAACCCTGTACACTGTTGCTGTCATTCACTTTTAACTTTTCACACACACTGGTTGGATATATGCCGTACAGCCACGACCGGGTCACGCAATAATATAGCGCCGTGTACTTCCGCGCTCCAAACTAGCCTCTTCCCTTTTGGATCTCGCCTACCTTCAAATTTCGCTCTGAAGCTGTCCATCAAGGGATAACTCTTAACTAAATTTCCAGGGGAAATGCTTCAAGAGATTTCTTAAATGACTGGAGAAAAATCTAACCTATAGGAGAATATACAATTTTTAAGCATCATCATACAGTTTGGATGGATTTTTTAAGGAAGCTTTGATAACAATTTTTTTCAAGACGAGGAGCAACTATCTTGTTCATCATGATATTGGGAATTTGTACCCTTTTCAGCGTCGTGATCTTATCGATATTTGATTTAACTGGTGCTCTACAAGGACCTAATGTCTGTACCCAAGTGCAGAGGTAAGTCGGCAATCATAAAGTTGTATCAAATGAAGAAGTTACACTGAAATAGATCTTTTATTCATAGTGAAGATCCAAAGTAGTTTAATTAGATTTGATATTGAATGCCCAGTGGTATTTCAATATACACAAGCAGAAAGAAGTACTAATACGACTTTTTCATTTTTCTTTTATTTCATTTATTTGTAACTTTACGATGTTCTTTTTTCATATAATATGTGTGTTGAAGCTCCACAAGTTCCAAACAAGTTAAAAGTAAATAAGTTAAAGTAACGTGAGTACTAAATTTTCTGATAATACATTTACTGTTCTTGACCCCTACTTAATGTACCTTCATGTTTGTAAGCTCAAAAATACACCCTAATTGGGGTCACTTGTCCTGTGTTGACATGCTCATTAACATTGATTTACCAGCTCCAGCCTTAATCCCACTGGCTAGATGACCATTTAAGAGACGTCAAACGAGCCTTATGTTATTCCTATACACTAGCGCTGTTACCTTCAACTTTGTGAAGGCAAATGTCTCATTTTGGCGCCCGCCATGGTGATGCATTTTGAACAGGATGAATTTTAACTTAAAAGGGGTATTTAATGTAATTAAAGTTCAGATATGTTTCAGGAAATAGTTAAGATGAGCGCAACATACGGGAAGTGACCACAGGCGAAGGTATTTTCAAAGAAAATCTTCAATGACTTTTCAATTTCCTTACCAATCTTCAAGGTACTTTCAGTTTCCATCGACCTCGTCTTAATTTCCAGCTTTTATACTTGCAAACATGACCACTACGTCTACCCAATTCTAGATACTTGGCAATCATTGAGTGCCATCAAACTTGAACCTGTTATAATATGTTGCTTAAAATTGAGAATCATCTGTGTGTCGGAATTGGATGTCAAGATTTTAATGCCTGATTACAAATCCCTGGGTTATTGCTCCTATCGTGGCTGGAACACGCGACCAACTCATCTAAGATGTCAACTAGAAGATAGCATTCCAATTCTTCAGCTGATTCAGTATCCTCTACAACAGAGTATTAAGAGTTCATACAATTTTAGTTGTCAAATTTAATGATTTCTCTTTTCCATGGCCTTCTTTTTTTTTTTAAGAACAATTGCATTTACAATAAGTTTTGGTTTCGTGGTAATTTTAAGTGGAAAGAAAATGCATCCAAATTTACATAACATTAAAATTGCAAAAAAAGACATTCTTGGAGAAGACATATAAAGTGTCTCCAAGGCTTTCAACACCCACTGACCTAATCATACAAATCCAACCATTTTGCTTATCGAATTCAGCAGAAGTTGGTCCAATGTTACGCATAATATGAGTGCCCTTTCTTTTCATCCAGGTGTGTCAGCGTATGCCAAGGTATAGAACCTGTAAGGTGAAATTTGATCTTCACCCGTTCTAATGGTCTTCAAAAACTTGTATTGATAATTGTCAACGTAACCAGGATATAGATGTCTTGTGGCTGGAGCAGTATCGGACAAATTGTAAATCATGTGAAACTGTTCATTGCTAATTGTAAGGAAGCTTAACCATAATCTAACAGATCATTTGGCTAAATGCTTTGGGGCGCGCAAGACAACCTGATGTCATTCCACAAATGAACAATTTTCAAGTTGCATTGAAGGATGCAAATCGAATTAGGTATGTGGAAATCAATTTCATCTATCGTAGAGAAAACGATAATCGGAGACTATATCTAAACTCCACACATTGAGTAAACGTTAAAAGTCCACCTCCGTAAACGAAGGTCAATTTCTTATAGATCTTTACTAACTGATAAACTGAAAACACTTCGAAATTAAAGTGGTAGTTCATTGAAATGTTACTGGAAAAGCGTGTCTGAGGTTGATCGCCGTATTTCATTTGGTCCTTGAATCCAGAACTTGCATATTCATAGAGCGCGCGGCCTGTTGACAGCTAAAGTAAGTATGGCTTGTACGTGGAGCTATTGTCCTAGTATCAAGATATATGTATAAAACTAACGAGTACTTGGTCACTGTTTTGTGTTTGATACCAAAGGCAAAATTTTAACAATATCTGTTTGATAACTCATGTTCGGTTTTGAATGTCATGGACCTGAAGACATTACGGGTTGTATTACCTGTAAAGCAGGCCCCGGTCGGCTGAAAGTTATACATTCCAAAATCAAACCATAAGCGGAATGAAAGTAGTCCAAGCACATTAGCATTTCAAGTGCACTGCATTTGGTTTGGTCACGGGTTGGGACAGACAGTGATAAATAGCCTTAAAGTGAAATCGAGCTTAGAGGTGAAGGTTCCGCAGCGAACCTGCACTTTAAGGGGTTTTAATAAGTTATTCTAAGTGTATCTTTGATATCTGTTTGAAAGTCTCATTTATTATGATAAAACAAAAATAAAACAAAAGATATCAACGGCGACACACTTTTGACAACTAATTTGGTTTATTTATACCACTGACTTCATCCTGTGTAAATTTTACGAAATTTCATTGCAGAGGTAATAGCTCCTGCATGCCCCTACTTATATCAGTTGTCAAAATTGTGTCGCCACTGCTCAAAATTGCTCTAAAAATAAAAGAGATGATTTGCATGGGGTCAAACAACACATTTCTACATGATGCGAAGCTTCATTGCTCCAGTGAAACTCTCACAAAAACAATTATTTGAAAGTATTCTGAAAAATGTTTCTTTGTTTAAAAAAAGGATCTATTTTGCAAATGAAAAGGTCGCAAAATGTATTTCTTTCACACAAGAGGTTAGCATTTAATGATTATTAATTTGTATTATTCTTGTTATTATCAGAATAGCAATTCAGAAGGTTATAACAGGCTTTCAGCACAGAGAGAAAAATCAACTGACCTTGAATTTTCGGCGTGTAAGACACGTCTTCATCAGAAGGTCACTGGACACCTTCTCTGTGCTGAAAGTCCGTTTTAACCTTCTGAATAGTTAATCTTCCAGCTCGTATGAATTTACATTCCAGTATCAGAATAGCAATACTCAGTTATGAATTCTAGTACCAGCACAAATTGGGACGTTCGGAAGATCACTACACCTTGTATTGGACAACTAAATTGGTAATCCTTAAATTTCAGAAGAATAAGATTTTGTTATGAAGTAAATCTTAATGTGTACTGTACCACTAACAGTACCATATTTGCGTGTTTGCGGATCCGATTTTTTTCTTCAAGTTGTGATTTTCTATAAGAAGGACATCAATTTAAGCTCAGCTATTGCATACAGTGATGTGGACATGCATTATGTAAATGAAAAAAAAACACCCATGGTTAGAAAACTTAGGACGGAATCCTCAAGAAATCTCTGAGTCAGCCTTCATGAAAATCAACTTTCAAAACTCTTTACTCTAAAAAGAACACTAACTCTAATATTTATATCTATCAAGTCTATTAATATCTAATAGTAACACCCTGAAAATTGGAAGTCTTATGATGTTGCATTTTAGGGCGTTTTAAGGGATGTACCACATTTTAGAGATGAGTTTTGAGAACCGCTATCTCAACATGCAAAGGTATCCGCACACGTGCTGAAAGTAGGCCAATGCCGGAAAACGTCGGGTTCTTGAAGTAATCACGGGTTATCACTTTAAATGTTACAACCACGTGTTGATAATATACTTCGATTGCTATGTACAGCATTCATGACTTCCCCCATTGACTTGACATTACCTGTTACCTGATTTTATGAAGAGTTTAGACAGTGTTGCAGATTTTGATAAATTATTTTAAGCCGCTATTTGCCAGATTTGCATCCGAATTCCGTAACGCTCTCTTTGAATCATGCATTGCGCGCATTGGGGTCTTCGTACGTGAGTCGAGTTTCAGCATGTTTAGTGGAAGCTCACATATAAACGGTGGTATTTTGCTCAACTAGTTAATGAAATAAACATGAATGACTGATATCAGGAGACAGGTCATAATAGAGGCTGTTTGGAGAGATCCAATCCGAAGATAACGATGATATGATAGATAGTTGACACACGACTTAACTTTTGGGGTTTTCTAAGTCGAATGTGAACGCTTGATGCCTGGAGATAGATTGTAATGGACTGGATATATACATGTGGTTGACCTGAAAAAATTACCGAAATCAAACATTTACCAAATTAATGTGATACTGCACTTCACCGCGACTATATAGTAATACATGTACACCTATTCAATTTATGTACCTCCCAATTGTATGAAGCTCTCCGCCCGTTTTCTGTGCCTGAAAAGTGCCTGATTATGGCCAATTAATATGGCTCAATAAAAATGTTGAAGTGCTGATAAAGTTATTTTTGTCTATTTTGCTTCTTTTCATGTAAGAATGTAAAAATAAATAAGACCGGTGTCAAAGGAGATATGGTCCTGCAGGAACCATAGTCCGGGCTCCATGGATGACAACGGAATAAAAGCGTGAAACTAATGTTGCGTGAAGAGTCAACTGAATCGAGTACCCTATTCTTCACCGTTGTGGGCAGACTATGAGTCCGGAGGAATAGATCTCCTGCCACACCGGTTCTAAAAAAATGTCCTGCCCCCTTACGATTTGAATGGCCTCTACGACCTCTATTGACATGGTTTTAATGGTCCAGCAGCGAAGGTTAGATTTAATCTTGTTCGGAACGTAAAATTGAACAAAAAAAACACTTGTTCGAATGATCCGAAAACAAACGAATTAGATTAGTTATCTAGATATTTTAGGTCCAAGTACATTCGCCTCGCGTATGATTGAAGGTGTCTGAGTTAATGAGTCTGCAGTCTAAATTGTCGCGTTAATTTGGTTTTATAGCGGAATAATTTTTAAACCGAACTGAAACCGAGTGAGATTGTGCCTTTGAGCTGCACGTGTGCTGTGCACGATTAGACGAAGGGGTAAAAAAAACTTCAAAATGTCCCAGCATCTAGTTAAGTTAGGCAAACTATCTATTAACAGAGTTGACGGTACCTACTGAACAAACCAACTGCCAATATCGATGACAGCTAAATACGCCTCGCTAATGACAGAAAGAAAATGAAGCTATTTGGGAACTCACCCTTCGGTAAAATCCACAACACCAATGCCATACTGTATCAAATCCCAGACCCTAGGAACGCCAAGTGGGCAGACGGCATTCTGTTTTATAAGTTTATCCATTTCCTTTGACCATGTTGAAAAGATCTGTCATTTCTGTCCGGTTTAATTATAGAAATTCTTGGCAGGCATTTCTTACTTATTGTACATGAAATTACTCATCTCAACCACAAATTTAGCACCACCTGTTTTACCATGTTGAATAAACTTCCAATGTTAGCGATTGACATATGTTCATAACAGGTAAACAGATGACATTCGTTATAATGCAAATTAACCAGCACTTGAGAATGTTTGTGCAAGAAGTGCTTTTAAAAGTGTTTAAAGTTGGACCTGGTCTAAGTCAAAATTAGTTTTGTCTCAAATTTCTAGACCCGGAGTCTTGTAATACAGTGTCCGTGTGACTAACTGTCCCACCGCCCATCTAGGTATTGTGTTCTCCATTGAGTGCTGTACGCATCATTTGTTTCAACACTGTACCCAAATAGACGTGTCTACAAGGTCACGGTTTATTCCGTATAATGTTGACATGGTAGATAGGACACTCTCTCATGGGGGCACTCAGTTTCTTTGCACCGGTCTAACTCATTTGTACATACGAACCTCTAAGTCAAGAAGCACTTTGCCAACCTATCGAAACCCCTTAAATCCATTATCAACGATTTTTTTTTCAAAATGTTAAAACAAAATATCGCCCCCTATTTTTCATCAACGTGGCAGTTTTTTGCCCACTCTTGTGGGCGACAAGCTGCAGACAAAATGGGCATTTTGAATTTAAAGGGAAACCCTTATCGATATTCCACACGCAGTTTACTAGATTAGTGCGCTTTATTCCATTGAACACAAAGGGGCATATTACCTACGTTATACAAACTGCTCGTAACAAACGCACACAATACAAACCTAACTAATTATTCAAATGATATACAAATCTCAACTTTTTTAGGTAAGTCGCGGAGGGGAAGCGCCTCCGGATCGCGAAATGTTCTTAACGACAGTTTTATCTAACCTAAACGCGATATCAACAGCTGTATTTTTCACGCTTATTACTAGGTTCTTCTTGTACGCATGAACTACAAACAACATCAGATTAAGCGGCGCTTGAAGTCTGGGTAACGAATGTGCTACTGAACTTTCATCAAAAGTCAACTTAATGAACTAAAAAAGTAGCAAGGTCAGTAGCAGCTAGCATGTCATGTGCTTCTCTTTGAGTGTTCATTCAATAGTACTCAAGTAGTGACACAAATTCTGCCTTGACTACGGCCCTTGTTTCCTTTTCTTTGCGTAGCAACAACAAACATGTGACTGTATTCTGATAGCGGCGAATTAGAAACGAAAGATTTAACGGTTTCACTGTCATCTGTCATTAATGTTGATACAATGTGCCACATTCTTTTATGGTACATTGCTTTATCGCTGCGATTTCCCCCTGTCAGATTTGGATGAAATAAGTAGGACGCATCCGTCATAATGCCATGTACTACCCCAGTGCCACTACTACCGTATAAAACAAAAAGTGCATTATTAATGTCAAATTGTTGTAATATGATTCTTTGATTAAAGTGTAAAACTTTTATGGGTAGACGTTTCATATAGAAGTCCCAACGATGCAAATGCCATTGCCATTGATTCAAGCGCTACTGCACAACATCATACAGTGCATACAGAGCAACATGTACGGAATAAACCGTGACCTTGTAGACGAGGCCATTTGGGTACAGTGCTGAAACAAATATTGCATACAGCACTCAATGGAGAACGTAATAGACAGATGGGTGGTAGGACACTCAATCACACGGACACTGTAGTTTATGACACCTGATCAATATTTGTAATCCTTGAAACTTCTATATGAAACGTCTAGCCTTGTATAATGCCTTAATGTGATTGGTGATGATGGCTCTAAAAGATTTTAGGTTACATAAGAATCAAATATTAAAGGTGCACCGAGATATTTTACATTTCAGATGTCCTTATTGAAAGCCCTGTTTTTACATTGTCTTCAAATATATTCCCATCTGAAAGAATTAAGCTTAAATGTATTCTTCGTAAAGAAATTTTGAAATTTCTAATTGAGTATGTGGTCCAAATTTAGCATATGCTTTATATTGTACATAAGCAATACATGTATATAATCGGCTTTGTTTTCAATTAAAGTATATCTCTGTAGCTCAAAAGCCAATTAAGAAATCTATTGAGTGTCTAATGTTTAGGAATGCTGGATGCCTGGCCATATTTTTATAATCTTTTGAAATATCTAAACACTTTGTCCAAACATGTTTAAAAATGCAAACATGCCTTATAACGTTAAATATCTAAGCATTAAGGCGACTAAATGAAGTGTTACAAATAATGTTAAACACCTAACACCACTTTACCCGCGTTTAAACACTGTTTTTCAACGTAAATAATGGGTAAATCAAAATTAATAACATGATAATATTACTTCTTTCCATATTAACTTGCCTAAATAATAACAATAATATCGTGATTTATTGAGGGGATTTGCACTATGAAAATCCTCTTAGTTATGACCTCTTAGTTAAACTTCCTGGCAAATTAATCAAGAGGAAAATCACCAAGTACCAAATATGAAAGTATGCCTTACACAAATTTAGAATTGCGCGGCTTAGATGCGAATACGCGTTGCTGACCTATTTATGCGTACTTCGCACGTTTAAATCTTGATATGGATTCAAATAAAGGTTTTTATTCGGAAACCACTTGGATCTGTTTCTTTTAAGGTCAAGTTTGGCAGTTTTCGTGAAATAAAAAATCCCTTTAAAGAACTCCATATGTGGCCCAGATGGGATATTAAGATAATTCTAAAATGTAATCCATTCCTTCCACAACAGCCCCCAAATGTAATGTATTTCAAATTTTGCACGTTATACTCCTTTGATTCTTGCATTCCATTCACTGATGCATTTAGAGCTGCTATCGTCTTTTTTTGCAACGAACATAGCGGAAGCTAGATGAAAAACTTGTCGATGGCCTGAATATATTTAACCACTGACTTAAATAGCTTTAAATCAACAAGATTAAAAATTAAATATCACTTCATCTCAAGTAAGGGGAAAAACAACTTGAGGATTCGGGCCTATATTTTATACTAATGACATATCGAGTACTTTCAGCTGATGATCTACTCTACTAACTATCAGTATTCTTAGTAACATTAAAACAATGAGCCGGCGTTTGCCGGCAAATAGTCTTAATGACGTGTATCAATGTCCTAAGCTATTTCCTAAGACATCTTTTCTGTCAATCATTCCAAATTTTCACTGGTCAAGTAATGATATATAAGCATAGCGTCATGCACTGAAATGTAAAACTACCTGGTTCCTCAAGGACCAAGGTTCAAGGGTAATACATTGCGTTTTGAATATTGGGTCACAGCCAGACTCGTCTTATAGGGCCCTTTCACAGAGCTAAATTATGTTGAATGGACTTTTTGTTTGCCCTCCAGATCAACCAAGCATGAGAAGAATACAATATATGCACCTGGTGCACCTGAACATTTCAGTTATTTCTGCAGGTGATTCTTTGTATTTTATGCATGCTTGGGTTGTTCTGGAGGATAGGTCTGGTCAAGTTAACCTATTGACTTCCCGTGAAACTGCCGTATTGATTTTTGTTTTTGTTTTTTCTGTTATAAGTTGGTATAAGTATTGAAAGACGAAAGATTTTGGACATTTTAGATGTGTTATAATATTTCCTAAATGCAGGTATGCAATACAAACTATTATCACAAAATATGTATCAGGAATACTTTTCAAACCATTAAATTCGGTTTGAAAAGGGCCCTTTAACGGAAGCTAAATTATGTTGAATGGACTTTTTGTTTGCCCTCCAGATCATCCAAGCATGCGAAGAATACAATGCATGCACCTGGTTCACCAGAACATTCCAGATATTTCTGCAGGTGATTCTTTGTATTCTTGCATGCTTGGGTTGTTCTGGAGTACGCCTTTCCAAGTTAACCTATTGACCTCCCGTGCAAGCGCCTTAGAAGTACTCGACCCGGTGCTCAACGTGATCTACGTTAACATGCATGTTGGTCCTCCAATCACTCGATCTAACTTATTTAAGAAATAAAGGGTTTGCAGTGTCATTTATGGGCGAATAATGTGTCCGAGGTCAGAAAAACTAAATAATGGGAGAAGTGCAGCCGAGCCCATTATTTGAAAGTTTTTCTGGCCGAGGATACATTATGAGCCCATAAATGACACTGCAAACCCTTTATTTCTATTCTATTACCTAAAACAGCTTCATTTAATAAGAAAATGCACTGGCGACCCATTATTGCAGAATAATGGGCAGTAAGCTTACCAATCAGAATGCTGCATTTTCAATAATGGGCAGCAGAGGTAATAGAATTTGAATTTTAGACTGCGAAGAGTTTAAAACTGAACAGTTAACCGATAAAGAGAACTAGAGATTATAAAGAATACTAGAAGGGGTTAGTGGTTACTAGATATTTATCTAAACAAGGGCATACAGTGGCATTTTGAATAGTTCATATGAAATGTGTCATACGGATTTTATCTTCAGGTGACTGACACGGGTGTTCTCTGTTCCATACGGATAATTAAAAGACGGAGGTGACATGAATTGGCATTTAACCTACACGTGCTAACATGGGACATTAAGAATGAACAGGTGCAAAAGTTAATGTGACATCAATAACACGAGGAAGTTCAATAATTATAACAAAGTGTAGTAGCGTTTATAACTGACAGCAAACACACCAATGTGTTTGCCTCTATGGTCAATGTAAAATCTGATGTTGATGAAGACATTTCGTTAAAGGACTAGTGTATCACTTTGTTAGGCGCAAAAAGTTTTGTTCGCCGTAACGGACCAACATGTTTTAATTGCTCGCGCGCGCGCGCGCGAGTGTAGTTTGTTTATTACTTTTTAGTTTTACTAGGAGAAATGTGTATGTTTCACTATATGGCACTTGAGGACCAACATGCATGTTAACGTAGATCACGTTGAGTACCGGGTCGAGTACTTCTATAAGGCGCTTGCACAGGAGGTCAATAGGTTAACTTGGCCAGACCTGTCCACCAGAACAACCCCAAGCATGCAGAGAATACAAAAGAAACACCTGCAGAAATATCTGAAACGTTCAGGTGAACCAGGTGCATGTATTGTATTCTTTGCATGCTTGGATGATCTTGAGGGCAAACAAAAGTCCATTCAACATAATTTACCTTCCATGACAGGACCTTAATAAAGTAAGATATAATAAACAAATGGTTGGTTGCTATAGTGACATACTAAAGAAACGTTTTAAATTTAGTTGGAAGTTGTTTTTATTGTTGTTTTCTTTTAATTAAAAGCATCCAAATTATGTGATCTCTTATTTTCTCATAATTGTTTGTTTTACAGTAGCTATTGTTTTTACAGTGTATTCTTGTTCTCCAAATAATTTAGGATCGATCGAGTTACGGCAAACAAACATAGCCTTATTTGTACAAGGAACACACAAGCAGTGTGAATCTGTTATATTTGAGCAATTAGCCGATTGTCAGTTTAAATTAAAAATGTCTGGAGTTGCAAGCCGTAGTTACTAAGTATAGCTACAGGATTAGAGGAGCTGGATAAAACTGTAAGGTTGCCAAATTGATTGTTCAAAGATGAATTGGTTAATCCTGAGGAGCTGTACCACTTCCGAAAGGTGTGCTGGTATAATGCTGACATGGGCAGGTACTTTAAATAGGTTAATTAATATAGGCAGGTGTTTTAAACAGGTTAACTAATTGTTATAAAGTGGTTAATGAATAGCGTCAGAAAAACAAAGGTCTGGTTAGTTTTTCTATTTAAGATTTAAGTGACGTTTATCACGTCCCAAAGGTGTGCTGGGATTATGTTGACATTAGGGAGGTATTTTAAACAGGTTAAGTATTTTAATAACGTGGTTAATAAATAGCGTCAGAAAGACAAAGGTCCGGTTGGTCTTTAACAATAAAGGTTTAAGTGACGTCTATCAGCTATAGTTGGCCTTTTTTGCATTGCCTGTGAGTTTTAGGCATTGAAATTGTCGCTTTTATAATAATCTATGAATTACTGCATTTGTTTAAGTGGCGAGTTGTGTATAGTCGAGTTAGGCATTGGCGAGTTATAGAAGGATTTTTGGGGGCAAGTTACAGGCGAGTTGCAGGGCGAATTGTGAAAAGAATTCTCGTTGTATTTGTCAGTAGCTACTGTAGAGCGGGTTTTGGAGCTGATTGTGTATCGAGCTATTGTAGTTACAACAACTACAACAAACACAACTTGTTCCTCAACTCGCTTCTCAACGCACACCTTAACTCATTCTACAATTGTCTCTGCAGAACTCGTCTATACACAACTCATCATTTAGCATCCCCGAATTACTCAATCGATAACGGGCCTTAATAATTAGAACAATGTATATTCTTGATGTAACGTTTAAGGCGTTCCTTTCAGGCAGTCGTATTTTGGGTTCCTGGAGTAATTGTTTAATCAGTGACTGATATTCTGCTCAATTAAACTATTTGGATACAACTTGGAAAACTCTATTTCGAAAGTTGACATTGATAGACTTCTTACTAGTACACCTATTAAGAATTTCCGAAATTGTAATTATTCCGTAAAATATTTAAATATCACACATTAATCAAGTTCTTGTACGTTAAAAGTAGAGCACTAAAGTTTGATATAATTATATTCTTGATGCAACGTTTAAGGCGTTTCTTCAAACAGTTATATTTTTGGAGTAATTTCTTTTAATCAGTGACTGATATTCTGCTCAATTAAACTATTTGGATACAACTTAAAAACTCTATTTCGAAGTTGACATTGATAGACATCTTACTAGTACGCCTATTAAGAATTTCCGAAAATGTAATTACTTCCGTAAAATATTTAAATATCACACATTAATCAAGTTCTTGTACGTTAAAAGTGGAGCACAAAAGTTTGATGTTTCCGCTTACACCCACCACATAAATGTGACACCTGATTACGAGATTATTTCTTATGTTTCTGATCAAAATCGGGTTCTTGGGACTGTACACACAGGAGGACACTAATGCCTATATCAGGCATTAGTCGTCAATTTACATGACCCTGAGATAGAGGAGACAGCTGGAAATGAACGCCTTGAATATTGACCTCGAATTCTACATCTACGTAATGGTTCTGTTCTTCGACTTGTTTCTACGGCTTCTGCATGAAGGCGTTCTTCGCTAATGTGTCCAAGCTTGTCCTGACTTCAGGTGTATCTAATTTTTGTCTTGGTGTCCTGTTTTTGTCTTCCTCTTCTCTTCACATATGTACTGGTGTCCATTATCCTGGTGTCCAGTGACTCACTATCCCTACGGTTCTTCGTAAGTTTTATCACTCGTGTGGTTGCCTGTGAGCTCATGCGGTTGTCCTCTGAATTTCTTATCACTTGACCTCAGGAAACCTCAGAATACGTTGCATGTCTATTGTGTGATGTTGCAGATTGTTTTTTGTCCTATCAGTGGCCAAGATATTATTAATCCATCTGGGTAATTTTTCTGTTCATCTGAAAAAACTCAATTTTTGCTTAAATTCAAAACGGACATTGTCATCACTCTATAAGAAGATCGTAAAATTTTGAGATAATATTTGATAAATATCTTTCGTGCGGGTAGAAAAATAAGATAAATCCACATTTTAAAAATAAACGTATTACATAATCTTAAGGAGGAACTGGGTGTTCCATACATATCCTGGTGTCCATGGGTGTTTTCCCTACTGATTCACCTATAATTTTCGTGTCTCTCGCAAGGTGTCCTTCTGTCTCCAGTTCTTTGTCTTTATGTTCTGATTATACCTGTCTTGCCTTAATTTATTTTGGTAGCATTGTCTTTTGGTCATGAAATCAAATTACCATTAATATAATCATTTCATGTTAGGGGAAAAATATTTTGAATAACAACTGATGCTATTTCAACAAATCAATCCATTTACTGCCAGTTCGAAGTTGCGTGATATATACGCAGATTTTAACACGCTAATATTTGTCTAAAAGAAAGATTTTCCCCAAAGTGCCAACTCCATCTACGTCCTATCCATCAATTGGCAATCGATTTCTCGATTAAATAAGGTTACTGGGCCAACTGATTACAGTAAATTTAATGTTAACATCAGCCGTTATCTAATAAACCTTCGCTATTTAAGGGGAGGACCTGACCTCATAATATGATATCCTTAGGTTTACGGATGGACACGAAGTCTTTGTTTGCGTTCAAGCTTTCTATTAATTTCAGATGTTTGGATGTTTCGTGTTAGGGTGTTTCCTTTTGAACCTGATTATTTTCACGTATGACAGTCAGGGAGCTTTATTGGCAGATAAGCTGCAAACCAACTTCTAATATGGCAAGTGTATAAAGACGTGATTCTTATCCCTTTGCATGATCATTACCGTTAGGAAAATCGAGGATGCTAAAGATCATTTTACGTCTTGATAACAAGTTGACTTAGGCTGTCCTGTCGTTGTACAAATTGTGCAGACACAACATTACCAAGTTTTGTTCCCTCTGCCTCGAAAGAAATTTAGGTAACCTTCTTCATTGGAATAATGAATTATTCATGCTTGATTTACTGTATAAATTTGGTCGACTAGCTAACTTGAAATTCGATACGTTCATTGTACGACTACTCGGATAAATATAACACGACCTTGAGCTTCTCTGACGTTTTAATCTGGATCGTTAATGTTATTTTTGTTATACTGGTTTTTAAACCACTGGATAAAGAACGTTTATTTTTTTTTGGTGTTCAGACCTTAGCAGGAACTTCTATAATGAACGTTGGCCATTTACCAGTTAGTTTTTTACTTATATTAAATAATCCTAGAATACTCCTAAGGTTTAAGGATGGACACGAATCTTTGTTGCGTTCAAGCTTTCTATTAGTTTAAGTAATGATTTGGATGTTTTGGGTAGGGTGGCCTTTTAAAACGGATTAATTTCACTTATGACAGTCAGGAGCTTGATTGGCGGATAAGCTTGCAAAACCAACTACTATAGCAAGTGTACAAAGACGCGGAAGTCTTATCCTCTTGTATTAGCCAATTACCGTTAGGAAAATCGGGATGCCAAGATCATTTTAGTCTTGATAACAAGTTGAATTGGGCTGTCCTGTCGTTGTACAAAATGTGCAGACAAGACGCATAGTCAACCAAGTTTTGTTCCCTCTGCCTCAACAAACAGCAATTAGGGACCCTTTATGCTGATATTTGGCCAAATTACATTGTGTCAGTTGGAGAAAAAGAGGAGCTGTAGTGAGTTGGTCGCTTTATAGCCCTCTTGTTCGCTGTATATCATACTCCAACTGAAATTCGAAAACGTTCAATTTGGTACGACTCTCAATAAATATACACGACCTTGAGCTTCTTACTTTGATGACGTTTAAACTTGATCGTTAATGGTTAGTTTGTTTATACGGGCTTTTAAACCAATCGGATAAAGAACTTTAGGTGTTAGACCTGAACAGGAACTTCTATAATGAACGTTGGCATTTAACAAGTGTATTTTACTTTATTATTAAATAATCCTAAGAATTAACATCGCATAAAATGCTAATTCACTTACTTCATACCATATTATACAAATTAATGTTTCCTATCATATTTACTGGAAGCAGTTGCGCACGTTTAACAAGATTGTCTATTAAGGAAGACGGGATAGCCCGAAACTAACTATTTTGCATATCAAGTATCTTCAGACAGTAGAGTAAGTTATCAACAGCTATTTTAAGGCTGTTCGGATTCAAGTGGCATTAAGTAATACCAAAATCACAAACTCTTGAATCGAAGAGCTGTGATTTAGTGCGTAGCTCTTCGCAATCACAATTTTAACCATTTCTAATTCTCTTTCTCTTCCGAAATATAGAAAAAAATATGAGTGAATTTGCTGCATTCAAAATACCGAATATGTCATCAGAACGCAAATTCTGCTAATTTCGCAATCTATTATGGGATTTTAATCGACAATACAAAAAATACACTAATTTTTAAAAGTGAATTCCGTGATTGTAAGTAAAGGCCAAGGATTGAAAATTTCCAAACCAAAATGTCGTGCCATGTTGTCCACAGGTTATTTGGAAAGCTACCTCAAAACCATCTGACCTAAGACTAGGCTTGTTTGTACTCATTTGAATGCATTTTTCATGCTGAATCCAAATATGATCATAACAATATATAATTTTGCCATACTTTTTTTCGCCCTGAGTGACTACATTTTGTCTACAAGGACCAAGGGATTAAGAATTGAGAATTTCTGAAAGCGTGCTTTATAGAAGTCACGAAAAACGTCACGTTACTCATAAGACGTTGATGATTCCTTGATGAATGGGGAAAAGAGTTGAATGGGCGTATTTCCTAACAGGAATTTTATCCATTTCCATTAGACTTGTGAAATATTATCCCATATGGATATGGCTTGACAAATATCTCATTTGCTCCTTGCGTGATAGCTGGTGTAACATTAGATAATATTAGAGATATGTTTAGACTTCCAACATAAATAGTGACACCCTAAAACACAATCACTGTTTTACTTTCACATCAGGGTCACTACATGAAACGGACATAATGGTGTAACAAAAGGAAGGAAACATAATTAGATCCAATCAGGATAACTCGTGTAATGTAATATTATTTATAATTTAACGATTTGTCAGCGCTGTTGAAGGACTGAGGATGTCAATTTATGGCAATTTTTAAAGGCACACTCAGAGATTTGTTGTTATTGCTATTGTTGTTGAAAACAGAACTTCGTTTCTTACTGAAATGAAAGGAAACTTTGGGATATTAGTCCAAAGTAGATTTAAATTCTATAAAACAATATTTAAATACACTTCTAATCCGGTCATAGCCTAAATTTTTTTAACAGATCTGTACAATTCCCCGGGATACAATTCTAGGCAAACCGGAGACCAGGGGTCCGTTCCCGAAAGTGGTCATACGACAGTCGTAGCCTCTATCTATCGCAACTTTTGCGTAAAGTTCACACTTACGAATTTACTGCGTTCCCGAAACTTAGTATGCACTTAAGATTTTCTTCAAAACTTAAGAAAAATCTACGTCTGTCGTAACTATCACGTACGCTATTTCCACGACTGTTCATGCGTTCCTGAAACTTAACTTAGTCGCAGAATTATCGTAAAGTTACGCGAATTTCTACGTCTACTCAGAGTAGACGTAGACTTGACATGTAACGATATAAGTTGATATTATGGACATTATGGAAGAGCTAGTATTCGTGATTTTATTTGGAAAAGGGGGTGTGAGGCTGGGTGATGATTGTAGGAGACTATTCCAACCATTTTGAACATGCTCGAGACGAGACCGGGGGCACCCTTGTATGTGTGTGTATGTGTGTATGTGTTTTTGTGAGTTGTTTTAGTTCTGTTTTGTTCAGTGTCACTCAATGACCGATTTTTAAAACTAATTTGAAAGACTTATGTAGGCCTATCTCTTGTCGGATTTTCTCACAATTTCAAAACAGTGATTCCTTTTTTTTTAAATAAAAAAACCCTCTTTTGTGTATTTCAACCTCACATTTTTTAGGGGCGTGTCTCCAAAAGACCCCCGAGTTTTCAGTACATCACCGTTACTTCTCTACTTCCAAAGTTGAGTAATCCCCTTCCCCAAGTTGCAAGTATGTCAGATTAGTAAGTGATTAATGAGTACAGCATGTCTAAATTGTGAAAATGTATATATAAATGTAGGGTTATTTTCCATTTACTTAAATGAGGAATGGTACGTGTTGTCTCTGTACTGTAGGCCTAGCTAGGGTGAACACGTCACACGACATCGTTATTATGTAAGCTTAGAGGCACTGGCCAGATTTAATGGTATTGAAAGTTCTCTTTTATAATTACTACACCTAGCGTATCGACCTACAATGGCATTGTAAGAAAAGTAAGCATGTTATTGTGAGGTGTTAATTTGCTAAAAAAGTTCAAATGCCTAAATTACTGCCTACATGAATCTAATGAAGACGAAAACTAATATGCCTATCAGTGGCGTAACGGGCCTGCCCGCTCTGAGGGGGCAAATTTCCCAGTCTTGGAAAATTTTCCCTCTCAGGGGGGTCAAAAGGTCAATTTTTCCCGGTCAGAGGGCTAAAAAACGGCTGAATTAGCATGATTTTTGCAATTTTTTTCCCGGCCAAAGTTGTCAGGGGAAAGGGGGGGGGGCTGACCCCCGCCTGTTACGCCACTGATGCCTATACACTATTGTGTCCTTGCTTTTAAATATATACAAATATACGCGAGATGTCCGTCCTATATGAAGAGTGCGATATCAATGCGACATTATGGCTGTTAGAGTAAGGGTTGGGTAACTAGCACTTGTAACATCAAGGTTTATGCAGACAAATTATAAACCATATAACCAGTTTTGCTCAAAGTAAACAAGAAAATAATTGTATGTAGGTTATCATGACCAACTTGACCCTCTAACAATTAATATTTTTCATTGCTCAAAACAAAATCTTAAATGTGCAAATTTAGCCTGAGATACAAACATATCTGGAACCGAGACCAATAAAACAAAAACATTATATACTTAATCCATATTTCAAGAATAATTCTTTATTTCCTGGATTTGATCTACATGAAACATCTTGTTATATAGGTCTATGTTATATTTATTGTAAAACTTTACAATACCATGTGCATGTGCCAAGCAAGTTAGTATTCATTGCATCTTGCAATAATTAAATTTAAAAAGTACATTTTACCTGTAAGTTATGGTATAGAGCTACGTGTACATGTTAACACGATATTGAGTTTTAAATTATATTTCTTTTATAATAAAAGGACCCTCCCGAATTTCGATTAAAAAAAGAAAATAACAAAATAGAGTATGAATTACATCTAAATTGATCACAGAAATGAAATAAACAGCTCTCACTCGCAGAGCTATAACTAACTGAAATAGTCACTATAATTAAACAGTTTTATACTAAACGAATTAATTAATAACCGCGATGAAAAAGAAGTGAAGCACAGGAGCTACATGAAGCAAATAAAAATATATTGAAGAGTTTAACACACACACACACATACACACACGCGAACAAAAAAAAATAAATTAACGAATCAGACCAAGTTGAATGACAATCAAGCGAACCCTGTCCGAGTGTTTTAATACTTGTTAAAGTTCTATAGATACCACACAATAAAAATCATTCATACCTGATGATAATAGGCACATGGTAACATTCGCAAACGTGTCTCAGACTTTTGCACACAGACAGAGCCCAATTTTAATCCCAATCAATGAATGGAATGACCTTTAAATCGGCTTAGTTTATGTTAACGTAAGATTGTCGTAGGTCTACTGGTAGAAATGCACTTACGAGCACCTTAAGTACACTGTTCGGGAACGCTACTACCATGGTCGTAACCAAAATCTTAAGCCGTGCGTAAGATGAAATTTACGATCATAGTTTCGGGAACGGACCCCAGTCTACTTTAGTGCTGGTCTGTACAACTGTCTATTGATTTTACAATTCCATCTGACATGCTTTTGGCAAAGATTTTGAAAGGACACTGCCGGTGTGTTGTTTTTGAGGTTTCATAACATTGCTGTTGATCGGAATGCAATGTTTATGCCAGGTGGCCGGTGGGTTAAAATTGTGACGTCATTATACCGCATTAGCGTTAAAAGTATATTGTTTCCCAGGGTTCTAGAAATTATACAAACCCATACTTCAAAATTGTTTTCAAATAATATAATATTACTCAATGAGTGTGCATTTTATTGTGCCTAAATATTTTGTCATATGACAGATTTCCATTTTGTAATATTAATGACTAAACTACACACACACTATGTTAGCCCATGGATGATATCATAATCTTCATTCACTTTGTTGAAACGAGAATCGTGGTTTATTACTTCTGAGATATTTTTCCCCTTGTTCCCTTGGTATTATTGTGGAAATACTTTTTTGCCTTATTCACCATTGCATGCATCATTGCATTTGTCCAAGGGTATCACTATTCACTGCTTTCACCACCTGTTCACAACAGCTGTGGAATTCTATAGATCTATCGATCCATGAAGAAAAAAATCTACATTCCAAGTACACACCCCACGCATTGCACCTTTAAACCTCTCTTAATATTCAGGGACGTGGAGCCGACTTCTTTACTTAAATATTTTCAATAACAACAACAACATTTTGAGAAGTAAGTAATATATACATGCAGATAAGACTAAATGATTGTCTCTGAAATTATTTTGGAAATGGAAAACTTAAAATACACAAGTTCGCACATACACACACAAACTACTTTCTCTTCAAGTTTCATGGTCGAACTTTACATTTCACAACTTATGCATAATTTGCGCTTCCCTTCTACGCATAACTAGAGCAAATAAAAGCGCTGAATAATATACTAATGCAAATCTTGCTAACCGTGATAACCTTATTTTACGGGTAACAGTGGATTCGCCTTTTCGCTTTCTATTACAATCACAGTTCCTTCAATTGGACATCTGCCGATAAATATTTCCTTGTATTGCACTTTTCCTCCACTGATGTTTAAACTGACTCTTCATTTTGGATCTGTTAAATATGATGATTTTCACATCATCCCATAATGCAACTTATGATACTTACAGGCCCGTTCGCAGGGGGGGTGCGGGGGGTGGGGTCGCACCCCCCCCCCCCCACCCCCCCCCCCCCCCAAATGCACACAAAAGGGGAAAAGCCGTCACTTTTTGCCCGAGCTTGTATTTGATATTAAAAAGGTCCACAATTGGGAGAACTATTGACGAAAAAGTCCACTTTTTGGTGATGAGATGTTCAAAACGTCCAAAAATGGACCATTTTAGGGGGGTTGGTCCATTTTTCCAAAAAAGTCCAACTTTTTCGAAGACCCGCACCCCCCGTAAAAAAAATCCTGCGTACGGCCCTGTATACTTATGATGCATACCACGCGGATAGATGCCGCACGGAACGAGCGGAACAACTCAAAAGTATTTGATTTTAAGGAGTATTATACGGAATTACTTTTTTCTCACTTCTAAGGTGAAAAGGTTTAAAAGGTTCGATGGTCTAATATGTTAGTATAGGGTCAAGATTCAATATACCATATTGTTGCCGGGTGGTGGAAAAAAAAGAAAAGAATTTAGGGAAATAAGGTAATACAAGGGTCAAATATTTAAAATGCTCCAATCATGTCGAAATACATCTCCATTTCTCTGGATAGCACCAAAAAGTCAATGGTCATGTATTTTCGAATTGTTTCGTTACCAAGATAAGGGTAAAATGTGGTATGGCGGTCGAAGGTCACAAAATCAGCTGTAGGGGTCAAGTTCTCAAAATTCTGTGATTTCAGTAAAAGTAGACTCCAATTGGTCGTCTTGATACAATGATTATATGTAAATCGTTTGACATATCTACTAGCACTAGGTCACGTTAACATGTGACGAGAGGCCAACGGTTTTTTTTTTTTTTTTTTTTGTTAAATATGATGATTTTCACATCATCCCATAATGCATCACTTTATGATACTTATGATGCATACCACGCGGATAGATGCCGCACGGAACGAGCGGAACAACTCAAAAGTATTTGATTTTAGGAGTATTCTAATTGAAAGGAACAATTCACTCTCTATTATGGGAAAATAACGGAATTACTTTTTTATCACTTGCTAAGGTGAAGGTTAAAAGGTTAGCATGTCAAATCAGATTTGTAAGGCAAGATTCAATATACCATATTGTTGCGTGTGGTGTGGGAAAAAAAAAAAGAAAAGATTAGGGAAATAAGGTAATAACAAGGGTCAAATATTTAAAATGCTCCGAATCTGGCCGCATACATTTCTTCCAAATTCTCTGGATAGCACAAAAAGTTCAATGGTCATGTTATTTTCGAATATTGTTCGTTTACCAAGATAGGGTAATTAAAATGTGGTATGGCGGTCGAAGGTCACAAAATACAGCTGTTAGGGGTTCAAGGTCTCAAAATTCTGTGATTTCAGTTAAGTAGACTCCAATTGGTCGTCTTGATAACAATGTTATATGTAAATCGTTTGACATATCTCCTAGCACTAGGTCACGTTAACATGTGACGAGAGGCCAACGGTCAACCACATACGTCCTATCGAATGGGTTCATATCAGCCAATTGCATTTAAACTATGCCTCAGGGTTATGGAAAATCATTTACCTTTTCATTCCCTAATCTCAAGGACGAGCAATATCAGCCTATTTTAAATGAAATTTTCACATTTTTGATTTTTACATTGAATACGTCAAAGGGCATTGACCGTCAACGTGTTCCCAGGCAGTAGTAACAATGGCGCTATTTTTCATGCTGAGCCTTTAATCTCGGATTGAAAGCATGCGCCGGTTGACTCACAATCCCTACGGTTCATCGTAAGTTTTATCACTCGTGTGGTTGTCTCTGAAGTCTTATCATCTGACATCAGAAAACTGCAGTTATTTTGTGATATGCAGATTTGATGTTGTTATAGCATAGTGGCCAAATATCTGATCCATCTGGGTCTTTTCTGATCTTGAAAAACCACTATTTTGGCTACAATTCAAAACGGACATTGTCATCATGCGGAAGGAAGATTGGAACAATTTTGCGGTAGAGTTGCGTTACCATATATTTTTAGTGCGGGTTTAGAAAATAAGATAAATCAGCATGTTAAAAATAAACAGTCAGGATTGTGTGTCAATAAATATCCGATGTAAATTACTACCTGTGTATCATTAATCTCATAAATTCAGTCAGTGTAGTGCACAGTGTTATCCCAAATTTTCAGGATCTCTTTCAATGGAACAAACATTCGAAAAACAATATTTACAGAAGAAATTGACGGGAAACTGATAAAATCCCGTAAGTTACGGCTATATTATGTATATTTATAGCTATGGTGCTTCACATGAAATTTCGCAGTATTTACACGCCGGTAACCCTCTTTTAAAAAAACCGTAGTTCACGGGTTATATTCTGTATTTCGCCGAAAAATTTGTCACCAGAAAAAAACCGTTATTCAACTTAAACAATTATTTCATCATTTTTGGGGGGGGTACAATGCTGGAAACAAGGCTAACCCGTTAAAATAATCGAAAAATTTCCGAGAAAATGAAGGCTTTAATCTTGTAGAATTTAAATTGTCCGTGAATTGTACGCAAAAAAAAAAAAAAGGCCGTACATCTACAGTAAATTTCTGCAGGCTTCCCGTTGAATTCTTTTTCTCTATTCTTGCACCATTCTTACTTCAACGGAAGTCAAAATACAATTCTTTGCACGACAACTTCGTTCTGCTGCTGACACCACTCGGCTTGCTATACCATTCACCCATAAAACCATCGGCGATAATGCCTTCATTTCATTCGGTCCGCGTGTTTGGAACAACCTTCCACGTAACATCAGGGAAGCACAAACACTGGCCATTTTTAGACCCACGAATACTTCGGTGGGTCTATAGTACTGGGTTGTTTCTTGCTATTGCTCTTACTATATTTCATGTTATTCCATTAGTTTGTTCTGCGCTTAGAGCTGCCTGTATAAGCGCAATATAAATATATGTATGTATGTATGTATGTATCATACAGAGCACAAGATCAACAAGGACTTTGACTAGCCCTAGGCATTTGGATATCGATAAATACAACATTTGGGATTAATATATTAAGGTAAATTCATCCTAGCAACAAACGCACAAGGCATTTTGATAAATTATTAAATCGTCCAATGCAGATAAGAACCTGTAACCTGTGTCTTAAGGGTTTTATTTTGGACCATTTACATTTATAGCTATTTATTCAAAAAGAAGTAGAAACACTTTTACTATGAACTACCGTAGATTTGTTAATGATGAGTAAGAGTAAGGTCACGGGTGGAAATTGAAATGATTGCAAATGAAGTTCAGGTGTGAGTTTGAGTTCATGTTTAATTCCGGAATCTATGTCAGAGTTCGAGTTACTAACGTGTTTATAATTAAATATATTTAAGTAGTCATTTCTGGACGAACACTGGAGTAAGACAAAACAGAGAATGCCTGTACTGTCATCAGTTAAGAGTGCGATGAGATATTTCCGTTTTGAGAAAGTTGCATGAGGTTATAAACTGTCAGTTTTAATATTCATTTTGCGACTAACAAATTATTTTGGTAAAATGTCAGAAAATCGCACTGTTCTATGTTTGTGGTGATGATATAGGGATGCTAACGGGCTGGGTATTAATTCTAAACTAATACAGTGCATGGAAGATTAAACTTTTGGGGTTGACCTGTTTGAAATAACGCCTATTAGCCTATTCCACAGTGAAAAAAAATTATACGGAGGAATGAAATCTGACTTGTTAAAATGTTAAAATTATTATAATTATACGGTCAATTCTCCGTTTTTAAAGAAAGTTCAAACATTTTTGTGCGTTTTATTAACAATTATCAACAAATCATTTAAATAATAAGAGTGTCATTAGAATCACCAAAAATTACAGAGATATAGCAGTACAAAAAGGAAATGAAAAACAGCAGCCTTACAATGTAAAAAATATCACAAACAAGTACATCAAAGATCAAATAACCAGTTTTGTAATGTAAGTTACGTTTACCCCTGGCCTTAGCAATAACAAATTCAGTCTGCCTTTGTAAGTTCGTCCATCATCTATATACAGGTACTATTGAAATGGGACGAGTTAATCCAGCGATTAACTTTTTACAGGGGAGGCTTCAAAAGTCAACCAACGGCTGCTCGGCGGTCCTGCTTGTTTTTTTATTATTAAAACCGGCTTCTATTGTTCTAAACAATGGAACATGGTTCAACTGCCAAGAACTGGCGGTCAACCGACAGTACAGTTTTGAAGCCACGTTCGGGTGCTCGCACTGATCTCTATACAATGGATTGGCTACACAACAGTAATTGTATATTAGATGAATGAGCAACGGGCGGACATCTTGGTCTACCGAACACAATAGCATTCCAGAGACACCTGTTTAACAGAAGTTGTATCCTGGGTGCACGTTTTAGAGACATGCCATCCCATACGCGCAAATACAATGAGCTCACTGAATTGGCTTGATTCTGTAGTCCGTTATGTCGCTTATCCACATTTCAATGGGAACAAATGTTGTATAAATGACCGGCTCTTAAACTACCTGCTTGGGCTCTTTTTGGATGACCAATATGGCCGTCAGTGCCTCAATTACGAAGCCCAGGTTTCCAATCCATTGTATAGAGATCAGTGGGTGCTCGTGATTCTGAAAACGCAAGTACTGTGTATTATATTCCTTCGATCATCGATGCATTGGATTTACGCTAATGCCGAAGACTACTGCGTTGCGAAAGGGCAAATATGGTATCAAAGCCAGAGAGTTCTTGGCCTCTTTCTTATATCAATATCGTATGTAAAATGCACTTAATTAATTGAGCGACATTAGGCCTATGTGATGGAACTTTAGTGCAGGACAGGCATTAGTACAAGACATATAGCTTTATGATCAGAGTAGAGTTCACAGACGAACTAATTGACTATGATTAGGTTCTCCTTTCTGACACCTGTTACGTCTACCAATTAAAGCTGTATTTCCGCGTGCTCAGTTTGCCAAGCTATGCTATCGCAGCTTATCGTGACACCGACCCGTTTCTCAGTGAGACTTTCATGTTGAGGTCAGCTGCAATACAGAAATTGCAGCTGTCAATTGTTCTTTGATCTGCAGATATTAGCTTGATCTTAAATAAACTACTTTTATTGTCCAAAATGCCTGGCAGTTTCACAAGACTTTGTGTTAAGGATATTCCAATTTGGAATTGTTTCAAGTTGGTGTACTCCGAAACAGTAGTTAACCGTTCTTTTAACCCTAAATTTAGCCATGTAATCAACTTCATGCTCAGAGATATAAAGGAGGTGTTCGAATATTAAAAACGGAATCGTTAATTCATTTAAAGAAAAAATAAACCCCTTTATTATCGTAGATATTGAAATTGTTGATATAGTGTTTTATAGCAGTAAAAGCTCAATTTCCTCCGCTCTCGATGATACCCAATTCGTAACAATCACGTGCTTATTCCTGAGAAACCTCTTCAGTTAATATGAAGGAGGATCTAAACAAAATTGTGACAAATTTGGAATGCATATATCCCTAGGTGTTCATCAGAACAACATGCAAGATCCGTATCAATAGATGAGCCCAGCTAGTGGTTAAATTTGGCACCATTGTGTTTCAGACCTACTGCATTACAGCAAGTACAGTTAGAATATAGACGTAAAAGAACAAAGGAAGTGGTAAGTGGTTGTAGTCATTATGTATTATGTGAACGTATAAAAGGAAGTATCTTTTATAAATCTAGTTAAAGGGGGCATTTCATGTTTATCCACGCCTCGTCCCCGGAATTACCCAAAAAAGTTGATTTTTTATATCAATCTGAACCGTTAGCCTAGTGTGCACGTATACCCAATGTTAAGTGGCAATTCGGTCGCATATGTAAGTAATTCTCGCAAATTCGTATTTTCTTTTGTTTTTTGGTCCGTAAAACGGACAGGAAATCACCAGTACAGTAGCCTTATGGGAAACCAGTGATACCAAAATTTCCTCAAAAACATCAAAATCACAAGATCGGGTTGGTAACAGTTGACATTTTGGGGAATAAGCATTACGACGATACCTAGCGAACCCTAAGAAAACCGAGGCGCTAGAATCACGAAATGCACTTTTAATAGAATAAATAACGTCAAATAGAATAAGTGACACATAAACATTGAGAAAAAAAAATCTGCAGTGGTATAACTATGAAAAAAACTTCAGATTAACTTGCTCAATAAAAAGTGCTTATACATGTTAGTTCTGACGTTTAATCGTTCATGAAGATTTTGTCCACCGTTTGTGTGAGGACATTACAGATTCCCCCAATTTGCCAACATCCCTTCGAATTCGAAGAACCCACTAATAGGAGCCCAAGGTTGCATGTGTTAAAGAGTCACCTTTTGCTTTAGTGCCATTTCAAATGATTCTTACAATCTACAAACAGGCATGTTTTACAAATAAAATATATGTTCTATAATGAACTAACTTAATCCCGCTGACGGAGCAAATATATCAAACGCGTTACTATAAATAATTCTTGATGTTAGTTTAAGCTTCACATGCATAGAAAGCAACTCTCAGGAGGACCAACTTCAAAACGTGCTTCCTAAGAAAGTTCCAATAAAAAGGATTTGAACCTTTTTTTCAAAGAGAAAACACATAAAGTAATATTTTGGCGATGAATTTCTGCACACAACAACATGGCGATTTATTTTCTTTCTTGCAATCCACCCAATAAATGACGGGCGTTTCCATCGGTTTCGTAAGGTGACCCCGGAACTTAATTACGAATTCGGGCCCACCTTCGGAAAAACCGCATGTTCCCTTGCGTAAAGGTTGTCGAAATCAAAAGAGTGCAAGAGCCTGTCAGGTGTCAACTAACAGAAACAGAGATAAATGAAATATAGAAATGTTGGAAATTTTTTAAAGCAGGTTCTGATAAAGTTAATAAAGCAATATTAGCACATTTTTTGGAAGGGCGCCCCAATTTTTGCAAAAAATTGGAATTTTTACACGTGTGGCATTGGTAAAAACACGGTTAGTAAACTATACCTGTGAATGGCTAAGCTCGAAAATGTCTATGTGTCACAATCGAAGGAATTTTGTACTAGAATAATTATTATCGGGGATCCCCGATAATAATTCAACGGCTGCTGGAAACGGCTTCCCCATGTGAAATAGACGGGATATAGCGCCATATATTTGTCTACCCTCATCCATTAGTTGTTTACTATTCGGGCAATCAAGGAGAGGTTTTTTCCTGAGTGCACTATTTCATCATGGACGGACATAAAACGTCGCATTTCCAGCTCTGCCGTTAAAGTTACAATCTGGGATCCCAATTCTAATTACAAAATCGCTTATTTTGTGATAAATACGCATTTTTTAGCATTCTCGTTCGCAGGTATAGTTTCCGAGACAATTACCAACGTAACTGTGCAAAAATGTCAAAATTTTAGAAAAATTGGGGGCGCTCTTCAAAAAATGTGCCAATATGCTTTAACCAAAAGGTAAGAAAGTTGGTCAAAAATATATGCTAATAAAATTTGGGTTGATGTCTTGAATTGAATTTTCAGTATATTAACAAATTGACTGCGTTTTACAGTATCTAAAAGACTTTCAATCGTATCAAGTTTTACGAGGCCTGACACTCACACACACACACTCTCTCTCGCGCGGCACACACACACACACACACACACACACACGCACACACACACGCACGAACACACCCACGCACGAACACACACACGCACACACACACGCACGAACACACCCACGCACGAACACACACACGCACACACACACACACAACGTTGCAAGGGGCAGACCTCAATTTCTACGATACACTTCTGAAGGCATCTATAGAATACACAAGGTTATCATTATGCTTTGCAAGTTTAGTGTAGTTTGACATCTCCTGTAGGGATTTCCTTGTTTAAACATTAACAACATAATGCATCGAAATAAGGCAGTCGATTTGATTTACAGGAAAGTTAAACACTATAGACCAATCAAGGATATCTTCGAGAAGTTACACAGGGTATTCATTTTCCTTTTTAATATCGTAAATCTTATCCATTTGCCAGCAAATTATCAGTAAATAAATTTGTTCAGTACGTTCGCATAATCGACCTAGTCTTAAGCTATTCTGGGCTCCTGGACAAAAAACCAACAACAAAAAACACGCATAGAATTTAAGGAAGTACAAATAGTTGGGGTCACCTGAAGCAATTCCATGACCGTGGAGAGCAGAAAGTTTCATTTCCCGCCGGATTTGTCTTCTATGAGCTTAAAGCAATTTTAGCACATTTTTGAAGAGCGCCCCCATGTTCAAAATTTGATATTTTTGCAGAAGTTATGTTGGTAATTGTCTACGAACCTATACCTGCAAACGATAATGCTAACAAATGCGTATTTATCATACAATAACGCGATTTGTACTTAATTGGAATCCCATATTGACTTCCGGCGTAGCTGGAAATGCTACGTTTATGTCCGTCCATGCTGAAATAGTGCCACTTCAGGAATAACCTCTAACTGACTTCCTGAACCAATCCCATGATAACACAACTCAATGGATGAGCGTAGATATTACATGGCTATTTCACATTGAAGGCCGTTTCCAGCAGCCGTTGGAATTATGATCGGGATCCCGATATAATTATTCTAATTAACAAATTTCCTTCGTTTGTGACACATAGACATTTTCGAGCTTTAACCATTGACAGGTATAGCTTACTAGCCACTTACCAATGCTAACGCGTGTAATAATCTCAAAATTTTTGAAAAATTGAAGGGCGCTCTTCAAAAATTTGCAATATTGCTTTAGGTACAATTCACTTGCTGCCTACAACGTATGGTTATGTGATATTAGACAAAACTCGTAACAGTCAATGGTCATCACCATAGGTTAATTATCCTCAATATTGATTTCTTTAAAAATGGGCTCAAATTGTTCATCGTTTCTCAAAGACAGCAACAAAAATATTTTGCACTAACATATTTTTAAAATTACCACGGACTTCGAATTAAAGCGCGTCCTTCCTAGATGGCTAGTGCAATATTGCTATATAGGTTTTATTGTTCAATGCAAATTCCAAACTATCTATCTTCGGCTATATAGGGACTTGATATTTTGTCGGAAATGTGTGCCTGTGTCGATATAATAATTCATATATGACCAAATACCCAGGTAAAACAATACTACTACATTAGAACATTACCACGGCTCTTCGTCTATCCATCGACAGAAAAGTATCAAGGATAATCGTCATTATATTGTAACCTCTAACTGAGCCAACGTACCACATATACCACATTGATGTAAACACTCTTATTAATAAAAAGCTTTATTCCTAAATGTCAAAATATTTACTTCACGGAACTTACCCTTTTCCGATGAAGCGCCTCAATTCACATAAATTGAGCTTACAAAAGCATTTATCCACGTACCTGTACGTGTTACCACAGTCGTCATTATCTATTTCCAGTTTGGCACAAAACTCTGCCTTTACTGATGACCCGATTTTCCTAAAAACCCTGGGAAAACTCCCAAATCAATCAAGATGGTTAGATACAAAACTTATTAGTTGGTTTATCGCCCATAAACATGGTAAAGGTGCTGATTTCAAACCGAGATGTACTAATGGGTTTTGCTGATACGTTACAACCGCGTTCAGTAAAATGTAACCCAGAAGCGTATCATTTATATCATTATAGGTTTACAGCCAATAAATTAATCTTGAATGAGCTCCACCTAAGCCCAGCAGAACATGACCAGCTCCTTCTTATTACTTTCCAACTAGTCTTTGGATATGTGACGACCTTGTAGTAGAAATAATCAAATTCTTTAAGGCCATTATCATTGGGTGTACATTGTTCTAACAACAGACGGCAATATGCTACGATTCAGGTTATTTTAAAAGTAAACAACATTGAAAACAGGCTGTTCCAATGAAAAAAAAAGGAAATACCTGTTGATAGCTATTTGTGTGAAAAATACAGAATTATGGCAAAATCTGTTACTGATTTGATTGCAAATTAAAAAAAAATCATCTGTAAATTTGTCAATTCATTTTGCATATTGTTTGACAAGAGCCTTAAAACAAAATCCAATCACCAAGAGCATGAAAGCAGGACATTTTCGGTACGAACAACGCGAGCATATACGTCTTTAATTAAATTCACATGATATCTATACAGGAGCCACATAAATACCAATTCTCAAGAGCCATCCAAAACCACTACCGAATTCTTTCAGCAAGGTTGATTACCAGCGGTGACAAAAAGGGTCTTGAATTGAAAGATCAGGCATCCTTTGTTGCCGCTGTGACACTAGAAGTCAACCAATAGGAAGAGAGGCTATCCCAAGGAAACCAATACAATGTTGTCTAACGGGAGGAGATAAAGAAAGTAATATGTCAAGTTCCACTCTATGACCAATGTTTGCTTAATTTGAGAAAAGGCCAAAAGGGTCTATCGGAGGGTCAAATATGGGTAGATTTCTTTTTTTTTCTTCCATTTTTCTTTCGTCGGTTATTTTTAAAGTGATCGTTTCATCCGGATAGGTAGGGACAGGCTCCTATATGAGCGCCTAACGTAATGTCTAAATATGGTTCTATCACTTCGATGTGTGAAAGGGCACGCCGTCCAAAATAGGGTCCGTCAGTGACAAAGAAGTGAGAACAGAGAACAAAATGAGAGACTTCGGTTGAATGATATGACATATGGGATCTAGGAGTGAGCGCGACCAACAAAGAGTGCTTTTGAAGCACACTCGGCGGATGAGTGCTGGTCGGGCGTTCACCTCTACATGACAAAGCAAAAATAGCCAATTAGGATTAAATCAAAGACCTTTAAGAGAGGTAGATGGGGACGGCCTGTACCTATACTATACTTAACCATTCATCACTTACTTACGAAAGTACAAATGACTGCCAATGGTGCGGACAGTTTGTCAGTTTTTAAAGAAAATCTCAGTTACGTAGCTAAATCAAATGGAACGCTTTCACATCTAAACTGTTAAAAATTCCGTAAATTCAAGAAAACGATTTCCGTAAATGTACGAAAATCGTTTTAGAAAACAATAACAAGTAAAAAACAAAAAACATAAAAATGTTAATTTACGGAAAAATATTTCAAATTTCTGGAGCAATATTTCCGGACTTTGTTTTGGTTCCGTAATTTTAAATTACGGAAAAATTCTGTTAAAATACACATTTTTCCGTAATATGAGACACCATTTTCTGTAAAATACTGTCCCAAAGTTCCGTTAATTGACAGAAATTTCTGTAAATTTACCCTAAAAAGTCTGGGAAATACTGCTGCCAGAAACTTCCGTTAATTTACGGAAATTTTTAAACAGTGTACATTCTATACCAATACTCAACAAAGTTGGCAAAGCAATATCTAGTTGAGAATACGAATACGTACACTGAATGACTGAGGGGGATTGAACGTAGAGTGTTTGAATGTCGTCTGGATAAGAGTTAGAAATACATTATGTATTTGATTTATATTTCTATTTTTTTTTTTAATTTTTTAGGTTTTTTCTTTTTTTAATGTTAAAAGTAAAGATTTACTTCAGCCAGTCGCGTGCGTTCGATAGGACTGGTAAAAGGAAGAGCCTTAAGGCTCGATGGTACGGTATGATGAGTGGTTGATTAGGGCACGTGATAGCATAGTCCAGTCTGATGAACGCCTCTAAAGATATCGTGACATCAAGTGACAGATTCCATGAAAAGTTAAATCAAATTTATTGGCATGCCCCCCCAGGTCGGGATGCTATAAGTGGTGATTTGAATCATAAGTGTGATTCCAAAACGCTAGGTTTTATGGTGGAATTGTCCAATATCCTAGTCAAAACACGACTGTTGCTTTGAACTGACCAGGATATATATATTTCGGCTTTTGATGTATTTTTTGCAAGTGCATTGACTGCACTTAAGAATCAACGTGCTAGCTATTATGTATGTTAGATGAAAGATGGTCTTATTCATTTTCTATTCTTATCGTTCCCTCTTTATATTGATCTATCCGTATCTCTCAACGCCCTTCTTTTTCTCCCTTCCTCCCTCTGTCTCTCGCATGTCTCTCTCTCTCTCTCTCTACTTCAGATTCTTTTTCTTTCTCTTTCTTTGTGTCTATCTCCCCCTCGTTGTCTGTGTGTAACTCATCCTCTGTCTACCCCTTTCACCCTCTTTGCTTTCCATATCGCCCTGGTGATAGTTTAACTATTTAATTTGAGTCAAGTGAATAGCAGACCTCTGTGTGGTTTCACAAGATTGAACATCGACCGAAACCCTCATTTTCTGTTTGTGGTTCAAGAAGTATTTAAAAAATACGCTCAGATGGACACACCCGGACAACAAGCCTTACCACAGAATACTTATTAATAACAAACACCCAACCAAAAACACACCAAATTACAAATCATTGAATTAATTTCTTTTTACTATAATCTTAAAATCCGCAATGCAGCGTTTGGAACAGACGTATAAAAACTTAATTACAGGCTAAAGAAATTAAAGCAGCAATGAAACGATTATCGAAAATCCTAAAAGGAAGAGACATAAGAAAATCGGTTCCTATAGTTCTTAAAAGCAGCAAACAGTCGGAGAGATACGAAACCTTCTCTTTCTCTGCCTTGGCTCCGGGACTACTTCTCTATTTCCTTATATAAATATAGCCCCTAAAAACGGAAATGAAGATGAATGAAAGTTATAATTACACCACCACAAGAACAAGATGACCAGATATTCTTTGTATAACAGGATTGCAAAAGTAACAAGGGTGTAGTGGATCAAAATGATAATATCAAATTTGATGAAAACAATGGACGCGACATTACAAAAGTAGCTCAAAGTTAAAACAAATGGAAATCTTACGGCATTTGTTGACATTTAAGTACATAACAGACAAGATGCATAAAACCAAAATCAAAACTAGGTCTAGCCTCTGTCATCGGCGTGTTTTTCAATCGTCATGAAAGAAGCGTTACAAAAAGTCACCGACCCGTGTTTGAAACTTCTGCCAATCTGATTCGCCACAGTTCAAAGTGAGGTGTCTGTATGAATCCTCAGTATCAACTTTGTACGATTATTTGTAATAGATGACATTTTATCTTCTAGACAAAAGTGAGTTGATTTTAACTCTTTCAAATTCCGGTTTATATATTTGCATAGGTTATATGTATTTAAGGTCTAATTCAGATGTTTTTGATATGGCCTTCCCAAATGACCCGCGACTACTCAAAAATTAGGCTTGACGTTGAATCACGAACTTATTTTAGTGTATTTTTTCATGCTAAATTCCAAGGTTAATTTCAGAACACAAAGCTAGGTCTAAAACGGATATCATGAAACAGGAACATTTTATTAGGACTCATCATTGAGTATTATGTGGTTTCTGAAATAATCTCAGCAAGTGTGGCACCAGTTTTTATACAGTGTTACTACGTTGAATTCCATTGACTGTTTTCTTCTGAAAAGCGGAAGGTAAATCTGAATTAAAGGATTAAGCTATAAGTCACCACTTAACATGAGACCTTAAAAGATCATTGCTCAAAAAATCGGCTTTGTAAAAATTTTTAATCTAAATAAGTTAGATTGGTTACGTAATAAAGCTTTAAACAACGGCGTTTCAAGTAGCTCGCTACCAAATATATAAAATCTCCTAAATCCAAAAGGCAAGGGATATCAACAACTTCGATTATTTAAACCTTTAACAACTTTTGTTTTTGCTGTGTATATGTACCACAACATAGGCTTTATATACATAATCAAGGCCCAAAAAAGGGTATTTACTATCGCATAACCATATAAGCCAATATATTTACACTTAATTTTACAAGAAGGACATCCAGGTTTATATACATTTCAATGGGGTGGGGCATGACCATTGACCTTTCTGCTTATCACCCAGTGGTGGCCGGTCATGGCCCAGTTACATTCACCCTCTTGGAACATACATATTAGTTTTTATCTTGATAGAACGGACTTCAACCCAAAACTCCATCTGTAAATTTTCGTACCAATATTTCAATCTGGTTTGATGTGAGACCTAAAAACGTGATTTTGTAATCCCCATAGAGTGCTGTGTAAAATTAATATTGGTCGACCAAAATGGGACACATTTTCGCTCATAACTTCCAAACCAAACATCCTTTACCCCTAAGATTTCACAGGGTAAATGAGAAAAAAAGTAGCTTGCTTCTAATACCAAAATTTGGACCACTTTGGGGTCCCTGGGGACGACGCTATTAGCGATCGGGTCATGGACCTTTAAGTTGTAAAGTAAAAGCTGTTCAAACATTTTTCTTTCATGACTTTTGTTTGTCTATCTTCCTTTTCGAATAAATGATGTAACATACGCCGCTGGGGCGGTGCCAGGGTAAAATCATAGGAGGGGCGAAACATTACACGATTACCTCATATAGGTAAAAACCCTAATTTTTTTACACAATATATTGCTTAAATCCCTTGTTTTTCATGAATTTTGAAACTCTTAGGGGGCGACCGCCCCCCTTGTCACCCCCTGGCGCCGCCCAATAACATACGGTGAAAGTTAATTGAAGAAATAATCTGATAATGCTCTTCCGACGGAGCTACCGAGTCAGATAAGGGAACATACTAATTAGAGTATCTATAGATCCTCAGTTCAACTCCACCTGAAGACCTAAAGATATTGTTCAAAATCACTTGTAAAATTTAAAGTAGGGAAGTGCGCAATGCGATAACCATATCCAAACATGGCCATAGACTATACAGTATAAACGCTTTTAAACAACTGGTGTTTTCAAGTACCTCGCTTAAGCAAATATATAAATATCCTTAAATCCAAAAAGTAGGATATTCAACAACTCTGATACAGGCTTTATATACTAGTATATACATAATCAATGACCAAACAAGACTATTGCTATATCTACATAACCATATAGCCAATATATATACACTTAATTTTACAAAAAGGACACCCAAGTTTATGTACATTTCAATAGGGTGGGGCATGACCATTTGAACTCTCTGCTTATCAACCATTGGTGACTGGTCATGGCCCAGTTCCATTCACCCCCTTTGAACATACATATTAGTTTCTAGCTTTCCCTTCAAAACAGCCTTCATATCATAGATCTCCGTACCATCATCGTTTTGGTCCAATCAATTCGCAATGATAATCTCACCATTTCCTAAGGTTACGTTGGTGTTTTTCTAAGATGATTAAATATCATTAGAGGGAAGCTAGGTTTTTAGAGGTATGATGATTAATATAGTCGAAAATAATTCGACCTCAGTTATAATTACATTGAGTAACACTTCGTCCTGGTGCTTAACATCCCCTGGGTTTTAACCCGCAGAGCGCTGGCCCCTGGCTGATCATAAGATGGCATTTTGGAAGTAATTTTGTGTTAACACTCTGGCATGATTCGACTGTCGTCACAAAAGTGCAGACAAAATTATATGCTGAATAGTTGAATAAGCAATTTTAGAAGATAGCAAAAACACCTGCATAATTTTGCTAGTTGTATGTGGGAAAAGTTAAAACAAAACTCACAATAGGGAAAATACCCCACTTGAACAACCACCAAACGTGCGAAATCATGATATGGTTAATTAATTGCGTATGGCATTATTATCCGCTTAGTACTCGTCATCTGCACACAAGTGATGTATTTAGGTCACTGCCGAGTTCCTTAACATGACTCTCAATAAAATTTGAAACCGTTCATTTGAGTCCTTATACGATGACGAAAAAGAAAAAAAATCATGATAATTTTGGCCTTTTGTGCCAAAATGCTTTCAAGAATGTGTTAGGATACCACGATGAACAAGCGTGAACTGGGATGAATCAACATGAACCATGATGAACCAGAATGAACTCAGATGAACTTACATGGGCCAGCCTGCGATTTCGGAGGAAAAATATCACATTTTAGTAAATTAACATTTAAAAATATACATGACATAGTTATCTATTACAGAAGACGGTTCTCGAACCACCAGCTTTACACCATATCGAGATTAGAAAGGTTTAGCTTTGCCTTATTGGAAAGTGCATCTTTAATTCAAACCAAATTGACCCCCCTCCCACACACCCGCTGGTTATTGTTACCAAATTTGGTTTGAATAAAGTGATAGTTATAAAATGTGGACACCTTAAGTAAATATACAAAGCTTTCATCCACAAAAAATTTAACCAATTTGACCCTTTAATAACCTTTGAACTAGAACTTTTAACTTTTTAAGGCATAGAGCACCTCTCCCTTCGTCCCACTAAATGGTGTTACAAGTCTGAATTAAGTAAAGTTAGTTTTTTAAATAAATAAACAAAAACGAAAAACACAAAAACACACACAAACACGCGCGCGCGAGCGCGCACACACTCACACAAACAATTAAAGGGGGATGGCCCCGATTTAAGTATATCTAATTTCCTCTGATTGAATGACTTTGACAAAAAAATCCCATTTGTAAAGAATATCCGCGCGCCGAGGATTTCAACCGTTTTGATACTCTCTAAATGTAAAAAGAGTGATGAAAAAAAAACGATCGGTGAATTTAACTCACTTAAAAGGGTGTAAACCACTATAAAATAGTACATTGTTGGTTAATCCACTTCCAAAAAGAGAGAATCACTGAACTTTCACTCCAAAAGATGTGAAAAAAGAGTGAGAGTGAACACCACTCTAAAATGTGTGTCCTCCATTTAACTCTTTAAAGAGTGGATATTCACTAGTTTGAAGTGAAACATCCTCCTTTTTGAGTGAATATTTAGTAAAACGAGTAAAATAGTGAAAGGGTTTACACTCTTTTTCGAGTGAATTAAATGCACGCGTTTTATCACTCTTTTTAATTTCATGCAGTTAGAGATATGAGAGTTAAAAAACGTGATTTGTAAGCCCCGTAGAGTACTGTGTAAAATTAATATAGGTAGACCAAAATGGTTCACGTTTTTCTCATAACATCTAAACCAAACATCTTTTAAGCCCTAAGATTCACAGGGTAAATGAGGAAAATTGGTGACTTTCTTCAGACACACCAAAATGTTGACCACTCCCTTTGTAAGCCCGTGAGTTACTGTGTAAAATTAATATGTTAGACCAAAATGGTTACGTTTTTCTCATAAATAGCTAAGCCAACCCACTTTTTAGCCCTAAGTCTTTTCCAGGTAAATGAGGAAAATTAGTGACTTTCTTCACCACCGTCAAAATGTTTGAGCTGAACACCTCCGGAAAAATCTGGTGTTCTGGGGACGAGGCCATTTGCGATCGGGCCCTGGCCCTTTAATATCGATGAGGGGGGGTTGTATAGTGCGATAAGCTAAACACTTAACGGGAATCCGGACTATTTTTTTAAGAAGAAGAGCCATATTTAACATTCCTGGTGATGAGGTTGTTGACAGAGTGATTAGCCACTTGTCCCAGTGTGTCACGATGACTCGCAGATGAATATACCAAACCGTATCCGATTAAACCGCCTCACACACCTAAATCTCAAAAATCGCCCCTACATCCTTAGACTGACAGGTCTGGTCAGGCTCTTTATCAAACCATACTTTATTGTGATGTCTGCTGCCAGATACGTGCCCATGTTCACCTTTGATTTTCAATTTCTAGCAATAAGTGCATAACAATTTTGTTATTACACCTTGCAATCGCCCTTTTAATTCTGTTTGGCAAAGACAAAATCTCCAAACTAGATCAACAAATATGTGTGTGTTGTTTCCATGACCACTCTCCATGGACTACTTATGTTGTTAACTAGGCCCCAGCCACGTCCTAGGCTGTTAGATAATCCCGTAGCTTGGGCGCAGCCCACCCAACATGGAGTGTCTCAGTCCAGAGCAAACGCGGACTATTTTATCAGGGGCATCCTCGGTAACTCAGTGGTTAAACTGCAAACAGACACGACTCATCTTAGTCTTGACCCATAACCGAAAACCTGCACCCCCCGGGGATTTTTGGAGACCACTATATTTGGAAACCTTATACTATAGCTATCAAAATCAGTTGTCTGCAAAAATCCCCATCCGGGTTAAGAGTGAGGGCGCTTTTTTCAAAATGGCGGCCAATATTCATCTTAATGCCCTTTTTTGACATAGTATCTTAATTTTGATCAAAATTCATGCACATATTTGACACTTAGAGTCGCACCAAAACACACCAAGGAATAGATGAACACTTTTGGCCCTGCTTAAAACCTGCCTCTAGAGGGCTTCATATTCCAATGGGCCACCAAAACCAGGCGGTGGCGTCCAACCCCATTCATTGAGCAATTCACCAAATATGTCAAAAAAATTACAAAAACACAATCCGGAGTACAAACCACCACCAATTTGGGTGATTTTGTGTGGGTCGGTCATGGGTGTACATCCATGACCTCATACGACCACTCGTCCTCGTTCGTTTATTACTACAAAAAAATTCAGAATAACCCTTCCGGAGTTGTTTCACTCCAACGGTTTTGAAAGAAATATTTCCCTTGACAACATATAAAAATCAGAATTTTTCGTCAGATTTCGCTTTACGTGTAAACAATGCGATGTCCTGAATTGGGATTTTCTTTGCCGCCCGCCCCTGACCAAAACATGGAAATACCGTGTATTTAACACACTTAATGCCTCTTTAAAGCAAAATGCCGGTGTCAGCTAATTATAAAACTTTTGTCATGGACCTGTGGATTAGTTTGAAGTAAAGTAACAATTAAAAATGAAGTAGTTAGCCTTTCTAGTGTATATATAGAGGCGCTTTATGTACAATTGTCTATGACTTACGTATACCTAGACCACAAAAACCCCACAAGCCCTCCTTATTCACTGATCACCTTGAATCCGTATAACCATGGTGCCTTGAGTCTTGATGGATGGTTACTAAGTGAGCAACCAGCTTCTTGATCTTCTTACTACGCCTGCTTGCGAGAACTTCAGGCAAGGAGTGTACGCGGAGCGTGCAACCAAACGCGTCCACATAATTGTGTTGTGGTTTGTTTGGTGTTAAGAATACTAACATACTTCAACACACAGGTGCTTGGTTGTGGTCTATTTGGGCTCAGGGATGGAATGCCCCGGGGGGAGCGTACTCATGCCTCTCCTGTTCTGCATCTTTGCCGGTGACCGCCTGAGAGTGCGGGAGCCTTTCGTTTTGTCTGGAAAGACAATCTCTTGGAATTGGGCACATGATGCAGATGTCCAAGGGAGACTCAAAGGGCCTTAGATGGCTCGACCCTCTTATTTGGAGGAAACCTCACGCGCAATCCCATCCGGTACATGTGTAATTTTTTCTGTCTGCGGCGGCCGTGCCAGGCGTCACCTTTGAGTGACCTGGTCTGGAGCGCCCCTGAGCACAGGGATAGTCGCTGTTACTTAGAGTCACCTTGGACTGCACTCTATAAGGCCACTCGGAAAGCAGTGGCGTATCTAGGAGGGGCAAAAGGGAGGGTGCACGCCCCCGGACACCACCTCAGGGGGCAGTGCATTTGTTTTCGGAAAAATAAAAAAATAGTATAGTTCATCCTCTTCAAGAAAGAGAATAACGAATCTCGTCCGAATGCACTCAAACATACTAAAACGGAGAGGTCCCTGGTGCTCCGTCACCTTGACCATCCCGCCAATAGGTGTCAGTAATATTTATCTGCTTCATATAGTGATATATTACGATATCTCTTCCGAAGCACTCATTTAATCAACCTGCTATTTAACTCAAGACGTCCACGGCCCGACCCCTGGCCCCGCGGGGCAGTCATGTTCATCAGCTTCATGGTTGTGAGATAACCGAGAGCTCTCTCCGGATGCGCTGAACATGCTAAAACCCAAGAGCTTTCTGGGGCTCCGCCCTTGGACCCCCCTCAACGTTTCAGCATAGTTTCAAGATAGGACATAACCCCTCTCCAAAAGCACTCAAAAATGCTAAACTCAGACTGTCTGGGGTCTCTTCCCCTAACCCCAGCAGGGCTTTTCCCCCATTTCCCTGTATGCCCGCATGCCCTGAGATCGACGGCGCTTGCCCTGTGCTGCTCATGTGTGTGGAGTAGGCTTGCCCTGTATGGGAGGGGTCAGCCCAGTAGCTTGACCCTCGTTGGATGCTCCTGCCGGATTTGTCGGCTGGGTTTCTCGGCCAGCTTCCTGCGGCAACTTATACATGCAAGCAGCGTAGCCATGCATGGCAAGCTTCCAAGTATCTGGTGTGAGCGCCCTGTGTTTGGACAGAGTCCGGCTGCGGAAGCCTTAGGTCCTGGTAAGTTTTCTTAGGGAAGTCCGGTCCTTTACATATTCTGTAGGAGTTTGGGGGGGAGTTGGCTTGTTGGGAAAAGAAAAAAAAAAAAGACATCTGTAAACCACAAGTGGCATTATTGTATTGAGCCTGGTGAGCGTCCTTCCGCCTGGGCGCTTCTTGAGGTCTGAGTGCGGTGTCTCACATCTGATTGAGTATCTGAATCGGCCGATCAAAAGTTTCCTTGCAGTAGTGAGTCTACCTGGCAGCAGATCAGAACACTGAGCACTCTTGGTCTGCCCAATTGGTTGGTGCAACAATGCACAGACAAGACCTTGCAGAATTCAGTTGAAGCAGCCATGACATTGTAACCCTACCCGCCTCTGGCTAGATACATTGAGAACCACTTGTTTGACTACCATAAGAAGAATTTCCAATTTTAATAATCATGGTAATTGTTCCATTGCCCGATCTTTTAAGCAACCTTTTCCTTGAGCTCCTTTGTTCAGAAATTGATCCTCTTTCCTCCTCCTCTTCTTGAGTCATGTCTACTGTCTTCTTCTGTATCAGATTATTCTATTATACTATTATGTCAGACCACTCTTGTGGCATCATTCTCCTCCTTCATGGCCACTTGTACCTATGCACCTCATTACCTTCCACCTTTTTTTTTTTTTTTTTATCATCTGGTGGAGAATTTCTGCTCTGCCACATCTTCTGGTACGCAACTCAGGGCTTGAAATTGGCTCTCCTAATGTGCATCCCCTCAACAAATCTCCTCATACGAGTGCTCTGGCACATCAGTCGATCTCCCAAGGCTTAGGAAGGCAATCGTGATATACTTGTCCCTTTTTGACTTAACCCTCGTCTAGCCCTGAGCCATTTTTGTAAAAACTTCCCGACCCCCCCCCCCGTGATTTTTTCGTTACTGAACGGCCGATTCCTGTATTTGGTACCACAGGGTAACTTAGAGTTTCTCTTTCCATTGTGTATCAAAATAAGTGCCGACATCCCATTATTATACGTCTACACTATGAACGTCATATGTGAGAAGTATTAAAATACCTTACTGAATAGAGTTTTGAAAATTGAATTTTGCATTTTATAGCGACTCAAAAACATTATTATAGCACTAAAATGCTCTCATTTTATAAAACTATTCATTTCCATCAAGTAGACCAAAACCGCCTGAAAATTAGATCTTCCTAACATTTTTTGCAAAAAATTGGAAATTTTTCTCCCCCCCCCTATGTTGTGTCTATGGAAATTGACAAATTTTGCAAACAATGCGAACTTTATGAGTCCATTGTGACGTAGCTTATGCTGTTCGTACCATTTTGTATCAATGGAAAGAGGAGGACCATAGTTTATCTAAATTGGTACCAACTTAGAGTGCCTGTGATGTTTTTGTGTTGTGCTACGGCATGTGGTACTTACTTCTCCTCCTGACGGGGGATGGTTTCATTTGGCAGCATTTTGAAAAGCGCCCTCACCGTTTAACACCCAGGGTGGGGATTATTGCAGACAACCTGATTTCAGTGGCTTATGTATAGCTTCACAAAAATGTTTGTCTCCAAAATCCCCGGGGGGGGGGTGGCAGGGGGTCATGGTAGCCGTAGTCTATCTTGAGAGGTCTGCGGGTCAAGTCCCGTCTGCAAGATTTGGGCCGGGAATTTTTTCCCAGGGTATATGTCATTTCAATTTCAGCATTGTGCGTTTTTTGTGTCAAGAGACTAATGTGATCACTTGCGGCGTATGCGCTTTTTTCGTTCGCTATCTTTCCTTTCGTTTTTTACTTATGTGCGATTAGGTCATGCCTTCTGAAACAATAAACTAGAAAACATAAAAGCTACAGTCTCCCGGCTTGTCAATATATTCTCTTTAAACTGATTAACATTGTACTATACTAGAATCCACTCAGAAATAATTATTCATTCATAGGGGAGGAAGCCTTAAAATGGGGCTATGATTGAATTAAAGTGACAAAATAGGTTCCCTAAACACAGACATTTGGAAAGAAAGTTTCAAAATTTTGAATGCCTCCCTGCAGTCGTCTGTCTGTTCTTCCTCAATGTAGGATGCCATTAGAAGCCAGCACGATCCTTGTGGAAGGGGAAAGTGTGCATTACAGATGGGAATGGCCGCATTGGATCTATACATCCTAAATCCACGACCCTCTGGCGAAGATTAAAGGGCCGACCATAGATTTCCTGTGGAGGGCGCCCTCAATTTCCAAAAAATCGTTGTTTTTTGCATGTACATTAATTGCTTGCCTAATACTATCTCTGTGTGAAATTGCTAAGTTAAAATCGAATCCTTCATATAGAAAAGTACAACTTTTTAAAATTCGGACCGGATATTTGGTGTTATACACCGTTTCCTATGGGACTTAATACTACACATAAATGTTTACTGCATCCAAACGAAAAATCCACGATTCATCTCAAAAAATTTGGAATTGGCATTTGTAGGTTACTATCTGTAGTTCTTTCGAGAGACTATTTTTCATTTTACACAAAAAAATAATATTCGAAATCTCTGCGTCAGACTTTAAGTAAAATCTCTATGGGGATTTATGTTTTTCAAGGGACTAACTAATGGTTAGGCTGTCATTCTAAATTTTTTTTTTTTTTTTAGTTGCGATTTGATCATTTACGAATTCCTATCTTAAAGGTGCATTTCATGATTCTAACACTTCTGATTGAGAAAATGCTTTTCCAAAGTTGATTTTGAATTTTGCGGTATGCAACCGGAATCCTCATTTTAAAAACGTGCGAGTAACCTCCTAATTTGGATAGTTTTCATAGTCCCACTTGTTAAGTCACACTTTACATCTTTTTCAAGAATACACGATAAGGGACTTGTAAGAGACGCACCTAACTTTTTCTCAAATTTGAACTTTTGGAATGTTGCTCCTCACAACATTGAACAGATGCACAATGGTGAGTAAAAATATATTGAACAACCTTCATTCTTTGTCAAATTGAGTAAATGATAAACGTACTCAAAATGAAGTATATTTTACCCAGTCATCCCTTATTTCTTTTGCATCTACATTTCTACAGTTGCAGTATGATTGTTCTTAGTAAATATTCACATCTTTTACAGAAAGTGTTTTTAATGTTTACCCTGTATTTTCATCGTATTTAAATTCATCCATATGTACAAATGAGTAACTTTTACATAAACATCTGCCTCAGCACTTTTTATAACAATGTGGTTCTATTGAGCTGTGTGGATATAGGAATGTGCTTCTGTTGGTGTTGTCAACGCAAAGAACCTGGCGGTGCCCTGCGAGCGACCCGGCCGTTTGAGTTTTTAGTTTTAATTTACCCCCTTGAGAATTCTACATTGCACGCTTAAAAAACTGTTTTAAATACGACAGGAGTTGCTTTGACTCGCCATTATTAATCGCCTAGTAAGAATGATGATGCCGTATGATTATGGGCGAATAATGTACCCGAGGTCAGAAAAGTAAATAATGGGAGAGGCGCAGCCCCAGATCATTATTTGAATGTTTGTATCGGACGAGGGTAACATTACGAGCCCATAGATGACACTGCCACCCTTTTACATTGATCTAAAACGGCTTGATTTAATAATAAGATACATTGTGGACCCTTGTCGCAGGAAAAATGAGGCAGTAAAACAGGAGTATCGGAATGCTGATTTTCCAATAATGGGCAGTAGAGGTACTAGGAATATTATCTTATGACATGCTGATACTAAACGTGAACACCATCGACCAGATCAGATATGGAGGGACATGAAGACTCCTCACTATCATCGTGCTATGTTTAAAAAAGGAGTCGAGCAAATACCAAATGAGTATGCGGACACAGTGAATGATTCATACTAAAATCACTTGACTATTTGAAAATATAAGGTGTTCAGCGTGACATAACATTATTACATGGGATCTACACATAAATGGGTTTACTGCATCAAAACGAAAAATCCGATACTCTCAAATTTTCGGATGCGCATTTTTAGGTACATCTTTAGTTTCTAGATGACTATTTTTCATTTTACACAAAAAAATAATAATTTCAAATCTCTGATTCGACTTTAAGGTGAAAATCTTCTAGGGGAGTATGTTTTTCAAGTGGAATAACCTAATGGTTTAGGCCTGCATTCTATATTACTTCTGGCGATTTGTCATTTACCGATGCCTATCTTAAAGGTGCATTTCCTGATTCTAACACCTTCTGATTGATATGCTTATTCCCAAGTTATTTTGATTTGCGTTATGCCACCGGAATCCTCATTTTAAACGTGCGAGTAAACCTCATAATTTGGATAGTTATTTTCTAGCTCCCACTTGTTAAGTACACACTTTACCTCTTTTTCAAGAATACACGATAAGGGATCTTGTAAGAAGCACCCTAACTTTTTCTCAAATTTGAACGTTTTGCATGTTCTACACACACATTGAACTATGCACATGGTGAGTATATGAACAACCTTTCATTCTTGTCAAACTTGATAAATGATAAACCTTACTCAAAATGAAGTATATTTTACCCAAGGTCATCCATTATTCTTTTGCAATCTACATTTCTACGTATGCAGTAGATGTCTTAAATAATATCACATTCTACAGAACGTGTTTAAAATGTTTACCCCTGATTTTTCATCGTATTGAGTCATCCCATATGTATAATGAGATTTTAAATACCATCATGCTCAGCACTTTTATAAACCACTGTGGGTCTCATTTGAGTCTGTGGAGATAGGATGTCTTATGTTGGTGTCTACCGCAAAGACCTGCGGTGCCCTCGACGACCGGCCGTTGAGTGTTTACATTTCCCTTGAAATTCTACTTGCACTCTTAAAACATTTTACACATACGACAGGAGTTGCTTACTCGCTCATCGCCCTATTTAAGATGATGATGCAGTATGATTTATGGGCGAGTATGTATACAGTACGGAAGTCAATATGGGAGAGGCGCAGCCCAGCGCATTCTTTGAATTTTTTTATCCGGCCGAGATACATTACGAGCCCATAGATGACACTGCAAACCCTTAATTTCAAAACGGCTTGATTTAAAATAAGATACACTTTGTGACCCTTGTCGCAGAAAAAATGGGCAGTAACCAGAGTATCGGAAGCTGATTTCAATAATGGGCAGTATAGACTAGAATATTTATTTATGACCATTTGATACTAACGTTTAACCCTCGACGCAGATCGATCTGAGAGACAGAATAATCCTCACTATCATAGTTGCTTATGTTAAAAGGGAGTCGAGCCAAATACAATGAGTATTTCGACACAGTGAAATGAATCCATACCAAATCACTTTAACTTATTTGAAAATATAAGGGTGTTCAGAGTGTACTAACATTACTACATGGACAAAGAGACTAAAGATGCTTTGCAAAGACATTGGTTACGCATATCGTGGAAGTAACTAGCTTTTCCTGCGCAGTAATATTGTCTAAAATTTACCTTTACATACTCTGGTTATTTCAAGTGGCTAAGTTTCACATTTGATTGAAAATGAATAAAATGTCAACACCATTCTTTCCTAAATCTCAGTGACCAGTAGATATACATCATGCCGCATTGACTCGAGCAATAATAGCACTGCTGATAGCCAGTGAATACTCGGTAGGTAGAGGATAAAATCCTACAAATTCCTTTCACTGTAATGTAATAACAATAGCTCTGTACTCTTCCGATTAAAAGGATCTAGTGCTCATCACCAGATTAAGATTAGCTTTTTTTTCATGACGCAAAGCACCAGATACTCGTCCTCTTTTCACTAATAAATAATCTTGGCTTCTACTGTGGTTCATTTAACGTTGCCCATATATTGCCGCATTGTTACAGAAAGGAACACAAAGATGAACAAAAAATCATGAAAGAAACGGTTGTTTGGCAGACTGTGACCTAACATCTTTGTGCGACAACAAAATCTTAACCTTACAGTAAACTTGCCGGCGTAACACCATTTTTTAAATTTAACGGTTGTTAGCATAGGTCGCTAGACCCCCGTCTTTTGTATTTTTCTAAATACATGGTGGTAAATTGAATAGCAATGAGGGTCCCGCAATAAGTTACGGATCTTGGTTCTGCACAAAAATGTTAGGTCACAGCTTACCAAGAAAACAATAGCCACCGTTCACCTAGTTTCCTTTTTTAAATTCTGATGAAATATTACAGGTCAATATTATTGAACTCACAGTAACCTCAAAGTTTATTTTTATCGCGAACGAAGGCCAGCTCATCCAAACTGGGTAGACGTTCATATAGAAGTCCCAAGTATACAAAAGGTTGCCATTGATTCCGTCCTGCGATACTGCACAACATCCATAAGTGCATTGACGGAGATCAAATGGCAATTACCTCATTTGACGTACTTGAGATTCTATGTGAAACGTATACCTAAACTGGGCGGGGATAATTAGGTCTATATAACGCATGGCATCTATTCAAAATGCATGGACAGTAACAAAAGGCTCCGCAGTTCCAAATTAACAAAGGGGAATCTGAAGAGGTTTGTCCGCTGGAATACCAGGTGGATTAGGTGCAATATGCAATTATTGCTGAGTCAATGTCGTAGTGTATGTCCCTTGATCACTGGTATAGAAAAAGAAGTTGAGGTGGCATTTTATTCATTTTCATGAAATGTGCAACTTTACAATTGCAATAACCAATAAATGGAATGATAAAATTTATTATTATTTATGAGTGGAAAAATGGTTTACTCTGCGAAGTATGTAACCAAAATGAAAATGTTTCTTGATCCATGGCCAACATCCGGTTTTACTAATAAGAAAAATCTAATTTAATTGCAGGTTATACTTCCCTCATACTACATACAGTCAGGTTGTTAATTCCATATAGTACCTGTCAGACCATATCTTTAAACATGAGTAAAGAAAACAACAAAAGCAATGGTATGTGAGTTGCCTGAGCACAGTGCTTATTCAACCACCTGTCAAAACAGAATGCCAGGTACACAATAAATGGTTTATAGGCATGCAGTGATGTCACTGCATTCAGCTAGCAGTCAATAAATAAGGTATATTCTTTCTCCAAACACAAACATGCAAAGGTTTTCCAAAGGAAGCGAATTTCTTTTTAGTAGTCGGGTTCATTCAGTATCTTTCTTTGCTAGACATAATTTAGTATGACCCTGATACTCAGTAGCCTAAACGTCTGCACTAGCTTAGCAACAAGACTACTTCTGATGGTTGTTACCATTCGAATATTATTATCTGGAATAAATTTCCAGTGCCTATAACTGTGGCTAGATTACATTGGCTTGTACTCCTTATCTTTCGGGAAAATTCTGAGGTAATCGAGCGTACAACTACATCTGGAATAGGAAAGTCTAAGCTGCGTAAAGCTCTTATAGATGGTTCCGATGATTGCACCCGACAGATCCTCATGAGACAAAGATGTCTAGAAGAATGAGGCTGAGGTCCCGCAGAGTAAACAGGACGCAAGATTATGTGCAATAAATACCTTCCTCTTGCGCGAGATCCTGCCACAAGATATTCCATAAAACAGTAAAAATGTGACATGAGCATGCTTTATACGGAAATTCGCGCCTTTTTCATTTAATCTGGTCTCAAGAAATTACAGACATAAACTTAAGGTAATCCATATATTAGTCTGGCCACGCCTCCCAGGTGAGAAGAATGATATTAAAAATCATAAAAACGTGGTCGAGTTATCGAATGGGATATTCCAAGGTGTGCATGGAATGTGGTTGCTCTGAATATCTAAAAAATTGTCAAAAGAGTGATATTTTCACCATTATAATCTCATGAAAATTGCCCTGACAAAATTAATCACCTAACGACCGTTAGGACATCAAAATAGAGTGGTTTGCTGTTCACAAGGGTAGTTTAACGGCGCATTACATGATTCTAGCCGTTGCGGGGGTGGGTTGATGGCTACACACGATATCCTTAGAAAGATCACAACGTCCCATAAGTAACTCTAATTTCCCTCTCTGATTTCGGACAGAAGATACAAAGTTGCTAATTTCTTAGAGGAGGCGGTCGATCTGCACGACATTTAGATGCACATACAATATGAAACCAACGTTGCATCATACAAAATCTCAACTTGTTTTTTTATTTTATAAGAGGATGTAGATCACAATGCCCCCTTAAGGGACTTGTCACACCATCCATATCCTTGTCCCGACTTCCCAAAGAAATCGGTAGTTACCCCCCCTGAACCGTTCGCCTAAGTATTGGATTATTAAACCCAATCGACATCGACGACCCAATCTTATCTGCAAGGTTTTTGTAATTTTGCCCTTAAACACACAGAATTGAAACATATGCGTATAAATATAAGGCATGTTTGGTATCAACATCAGTCTGCCTCACATCCACCATTAAATTTTCTCCTAAAATTCCGGAACAAATTCTTCGAGCAAAACAACTCTTCGAGGCAAAACACTCTCGAGAGCAAAACCCTTAAATTACTCAATACGGGCGAATCAAACAAACACCAAAACCACTTTATTACATATTTATAAATGTATTGACAACATTTGTAAAGCATGTTTGTCGTTTAAAAACGTTTTGTATCTTTTCCAGAAAGTTCTCCATACCTTACCTGAAACAACCGACCTAAATAATAAAATAGAGCAATGTGGGCGGATGCATTATAGGTCTGTGTCACTACCCAGGAGTCCCCCCGGGCAACTGAATGACCTGGTAAGATGATTTCCTAGAATACCTATTGTAGACACGAATTATGGCAAATGTTTGACTTTTTGAAATATCCCTACCCCTTTGATGATCCATCGTGGCATAGTTTGATAGTGTCATGCGATAATCTCCACCGCATGATCAAGTTTGGATGGTAGAGAAAAGATTTATGATAATTTGCCTACGTTTTGAATGGTTTTACCCTCCCCCTATAGGAGACGTAGGGGTCAGCTCCGGTGCAATCAATGACATGAACAGTATGCGACTCGTGGAGACCGTATTTCAATCCAAGTTTTGTTTGATTTCTAATATCGAAAGTAAGCTATCGGATTCAAATGACTTTTTGACATTTCCCCTACATTGACACAACCCAGGTGGCACTGGGATGACCTAGATGGTGAACGTAATTTTTAATAATCTTATATGGGATCATTGAATACTACGTCAGAGGTCTCACCTAGAACTTTTACAGTAAACCCCAAGACTCATTTACATTATACATTTTTATACACACAAGTACACACAACCACCGATCACAATAACATTTCTTGGTTAAATTCAATGTGATGAAAAATCATGTCAAATGTTTTGTTTTTGGCTGAAGAACTCATTTATTTTTAAGTGTTAAGATCCAACTTGTCTCCTGGAATATTTTTAGCTTTCGTCTCACTCTAGGGTCGGATATTGATACTCGCTCATATGGTTTCCATCTTTCTTGTATGTTATAAGTGGTAGACACATAAGTTATATTTCCAATATATACGCAGGAAATTCCGCTCCAATTTACGATAATATGCACATTACGCGATTTTACGGTTCCCTTCTTGTTAAATGAAGTTTCAATTAGCCTGTTTCCAAGTAATGCCATCTAAACATTGAAACTGTCGGACAGGAGAGGATATAAACAAAAGAAAAACCTTGAGACGTTAAGGGATTTAAATCCTATCATATTTCAGTGTTTTGGAATTCTAAGCCTTCTCAGAAAAAGTCATGAAAGCGGAATATTATAGAATAGGGCAACGGTTTCTGATACGAGCGCTTGTTTTTTTTAGATAGCTAGCAGCTAAACCTAGTGAGTATACTGAGGAGGCGTCAACATTCCAAATTACTTATTCATCATCAACACGAATATGGGCTTTACTTTCAAATTACACAAAAAGAAAAACATTACAGTTCCGAATCAACACTGATCATAAAATAAGGCACCGAAAACCACAATTTACTTCTCCATTAGGCTTACAAAAGGTGATTCATCAATTTAAAATATGTTTTCACTGGTAACCTATTTGGAAATTGTAAGAGTACTCAAGTCATCGAAAAAAAGATGTCATGTTTTAAATTAACGGAGGAGTGTTGAGTGTGTGCATGACAGTTCTGTAGTCAATTATACTGATATGACTTTTTATCTGAACTGTTCTAATTTCCTAAAGTTAAAATGACTCTTTTGCAACTTAAAATTCCTCGAGGAGTGTTTAACACGGGTGAAAAGTAACTTGAAACTGTAAACTACCTCGGAACTGAATAGAGCTATAAATACCGATACTACCTCCGTCAGGTTTATTTTGGTCCGAGTCTTACAGAGTTTATCTTAGTAATACCCAGCTACCTGAATTTGCAACTGTGGGTATCAAAGATAGTCACTGGATAAAGTTTACTAGCCCCAAAATATGATTCAATTGGTATAAGCTTGACATAGTGATACAGAATAAACGTTTGTGTCGAGGCACATGAAATTAGCAAAACCGTGAAATTTGGCTTTACAACAGCTGGCGCAGGCGTGGGGTTCAAACACGTTTCTCCTACAAGCTGTCACAATTTCAGGCAATCTCTCTTAAGATCAGCTCAGTGTTCGGGGTCTTATAATGCCTGATTGTTTTTTCGTTTGACTAACCAGAAGTGTCACAAACAATATTGATTAGCTTATCCATTCATTTGAAGTATCTATTCCGTTACCGTTTTTAACATTTGCTTTCTCTTTTAGGGTTCACGTGCTGTCTGTCCTTCTGCCATAGGTTTGTAAATTCCCGCAATGGTATCACTATATAGGAAAGTATGTGAGGAAATCAAACAGTCTATGAAAAGGTTCACAGTTTTGTTGCCGTATCCGAATTAATGGGCTTGAAACCTTGATGTTTTCTGATTGTTGATGGCTTTTGGCTCATAACGTAGGTCTCCAAAAACCCGACTAAAATCAATTCAATACTGTCCTCATAAATCGATTTTTGAATCGTTGGTATTAAGAAAAGCCTTTAATGCTATCAACACTGACCCCTAAAGCGACATAATGGCATAAAAAATTCAGCACATATAAAAGGACCCTTAACGAAATCACTTCCACAAGTTTGAATACGCAACACTAACTTCACAATGAATACGTCGTAAACTAGGATTCTTAAACCGATTCCATTTGGCACTTTTAGGAACATCGAGTAATGTAATGGCAAAAGCAGCTATACTTTCTTCCACGCTTTTTACCAATGCCCAATAAAATTAATCGTACATTTACATATTTTCAATGCGTACGTTCCAATTGCCACATACCTTATTGCGGGGAATGAAAGTGAAAAAATATTCATTAGAACTTTCGTGATTAACAAATTCCTCGTACTTATCATAGCTTTCTTTAGACTTTCCCAAAAGAGGCCAAGGCGAAAAGGGTCATAATTGGAGTTTTGTGGTCAACCACTCCCCGCTGTTTATCCCATTTCCATTACTCACAGTCAATAAGCGGTGGTTTTCTTTTCATCACACAAATAATTTTGTGCGTCATTATCAGCAAATCTCAGGTGACTTTGTACAAGGTTTTTAATTGAAATTTGTCAATATATTGTCGAGCGGGTCACAGGTCAATCATTTTTACTTGAGTTGCTTTTGATTTTGTGGACCGTGTTCTGTTACCTACGCCGATGAGTTGTCGCAAAATGCATTTGCAAAGTCATTACAGAAGCAGCCTAACCATTAACCATCTAAACGCTGAAAATAATCAACATATGTTTTTAGCTTCTTTTTCTTGGTTTTGTCCCTACCATTTAAATAACATTTCGGTCCGAAATTCCAATAAATTAACACAGCCTTCGTTTTCTTGCTTTAATATTAAACAGTTCCACTTATGGAGTCAATTTCGTATCGATAGATATAATCAATACTTTTTTTTAAATACTGTTTCCGCTTCAGCTGCCAATCTGAACGGGGGAGTTCAAATAAACTTGTCATCTTCAATTAGCTATTTTCATACCTATAGATACACAGTAAAGGTTTAGAATAAAAAAAAATCCGAGGAAAGGTCTGTCCAATTTAAAAGCGTTACTGTATTTGTTGGTCAGTGACTAGGTACGGAATTACATTAAATTACAAATCAAAAGTGTATGTAGCGTATTGGAAAAAAAGTCCTGAACAATTACATCAATGTTAACGAAAATTAACGGTCAAAAGCCTATATCATCGCCTCCTAATGAAATGCCCAAAGGACCCTATAATGACCTTTGATCTCAATCATGAGCAACCAGGTATACGACAAGTATACCAATTTGATGCGTGATCCGTCCTTGCGTTGAAGGTGCACATGATGATCAGAAGTAACGCTATTATTCAGTTGCCACAGCGATTCGCCTTTGACCGTTGAGCGTCCAATATTCCAATTTTCTGATTTTCCGCTTGATTTAAAGCTAGTGTGTCGAGTTCTTGTTTGTATGAGAGACAACCCAAACGAACAGGCTCCGTGCAACCCCTTGGATTACACTCTTTATTCCGTCTAGTGCATTCACCTTGTACTGGCGGGAATTAAAGCATGAACCCAATGGGTGCCATGAGCCTGTTTCCTTACGTGCGCAACATAGAAGTAAGCTTTTTAAGATAATTTTTCCCCATCTAAAGATTTCCGTACGGTTGGTATTTTGAACTAATGTACTAAATTCTCTCCACGTGTTTTCAGCTAGAAATTATCTACATTAGGGTCAGTTGGTATATGACCTTGCAAGATCGTAATTTCCAGGAATTGTATTTTATTCTTTAATGACTTCATTATTCAAATTGGAAGCTTTGGTTCTGGGTAAGGGTACAGACCCAAGATAGTCATATCATCTCTACCGCAAATAAGATATAGGCTTTCAAACTGTTTTTTGCAAAGGGTCCAGATTACCCCATGCGGGTCCGGCAATAATACACCCTGTTATGTTGCAATAGGTGCGGGGTTAATATGGACCCTCATGGTCCATATTGTCCCCGTCCCATAAAAGTTCACATGGGAATATTGGGTGTCCATATTACCCCCCAATCACACCACCTCACCAAATATCCAGCCGTTTTTAATTAGATTGTAAGCTAGAATCTGATTCATTACTGATACATGGTGCATGGAACAGTGCCTTATTTGGCATGGTAAAAACCTCAGACCGAGGCTCACGATACTGGGGAGCTTAAAGCCATCACCGACCTAAGAAGAAAACGTGTGAAAATTTTGAATTTAAATGTTTCTTATAACTTTACGCACACTACCTCCGTTAATTACTGAATTTAAGTTGTCAAATGATGTCTTTCAAGTAGCAATAGAGGAACACCTCCACCTCCCCGTTAAAGTTACAAGGGGTGTCCAATAATGCCCCGGGTCCATATTACCCAGCTTTGACCCACTTGCATTTAATTTGGGGATACCCAATGTTAATTAGGCCTGTCGCACTCGAGATAAGTAATTTTTTTCATCAATTTTTTAGTATAATATTTTCTGTGGTCTTGGTTAAAGTGAAGTTATTTTTACTTTTAGACATAAATTTACTTCAAGAGCAGACCATGATCCCAAGTAATGGAATAAGTCACATTTGTAGAGTGAATATGATGATATGTAATTAATGCTGTATTTCTCTGGAGCACTCACACATTATCCTGGAGAATGTCAATTTTCAGTGTTTTAATGGTCCATTTTCGTTCAAAACTACGCCGAAGATTTGATAGTTCTTGGACATATGGAATGTCCTTGATGCACCCATTGGATTACAGCGTTTTATTCTGGCCCCAGAGTATAACCGTATGATAACGGAATAAAGCGTGTCGTATCCATGTTGCCTTGAAGGCTGCTTCGTTTTCGTTGTCGGCGAATATAATACGCCATTTGCATCCAGGAGTTCTAACAGAGTTTTTACAAGTCTGAAAATTCTTTTCAACAATTCTTCGCTTAAATTTGTAACTGCAAAGTTTTGGAATTTTTCCTTCTTTGTGGTGCGCAAATTCTGACAAGCTTACTTTTACTCAAGCTGTATGCAAACTCTGACGCAAACATGATAAACAAAGCGTCTCTATTCAAAATAATAGCTCTTTTCTGACGTATACAATTAACCGAGGAAAAAAAAAATCTTTGAGATGTATGTCAAATAAAAACAAAATATCTTCATTACTTGCATTTAACTTTCGTATATCGGGATAACACGTAATACGTACAAAGTGCTACCCACCTTAGTCAGCATCTAAATTGTACAAGAATATTAAGTGGAGTTAGTCATTTAAACATAAAATTTTCGTAAAATAGGATTCAAATAAGCCTTTTTTCGCAGACATTGATTCCTTAGAACTCCCGTTTGGAATTTTACAGTCACATCGGCAGTTGTACAGCAAGACCCGCGGGTAAAACAACGGCATTTTTCGTTTATCCAAAGAGGAAAATACCAAACCGCATTACTACAAAAAGAAATATGTCGGATAAGAAGTTTGCATTCCCTAAGAGAAACAGCTAATCATCGATGAGTGATCTTATGAAGTGCAAGAAGAAGAAATCTACCCAAGGCGGTATGTGCAATTGTTAATTTTCTGTATACCAGATTCTGTATAATATTGAAGGCAGCTTTTTTGCTCTTTTTCAGTGGTTTCACGTTTTTCGATCCGATCCATGAGTAAGTGCTAGTGACTATCCTTACACAACAGAACAGCGCTCGCATAAATTTGGTTCTTGGTGGATCGAGGCAAGTTTAAAAGTATCCCCATTTACTCCAACTTCCGCCTAGACAAATTTAACAAAAAGAGGAAAGTTTGACCATTACACCTACCTGTCAATTCAAATAACAAAGGAAGAAAAATATAATTAACAATTACTGCAATTACAACAATAGGAGGATGAAAGGCTTGTGATGTAATACGAAAAAGTAAACTAAAAAAAAAAAACGATCCCACCAATAGAGGTCTTCCACCTTTTCGATAGGGCCATCTTGCCGGAATGGCAAAGTCCATTCCAAATTTCAGCCGAATAAGATTGTGTTCGCATTATGAAACTTGGTCCCAAGCTCACTTTGTCCCATGTGTGCAAAAAACAATGTTTACTCGAGTTACCATGACCGACATGAAAACAAATTACCTAGCGTTGGAAAGAGGAGATTATGTGGCTTTAAGATGACAGTAATTATTTTGATGTAATTTGACACAATACCACAAAAAATTGGGGAGAAGTTTGTTGCGTTTTATGATACGCACTGTATATCTGCAATCACTTTCATAGGATATGGGTAAATATTTGTTCACCGTTTTTGCGACTAATCAATTGAAACTATCTTTCAAGAACTGAGTATACCAAAGAACTTAAGAGTGCCAACAGAGTATCAAGCTGCCAGTAAGTATCCACCAGAAATATCAAAGTGATCCAGCGATTACCGATGCGTAACCAGCATGAAATTTGCCCAGCCACTCCGGCACGAAACAAAATATACCCCGGAATTCAAATAAATTTCACATCTCTGTCTCTCAAGTCATAAAACAATAACGGTAATTTTGTTGGAATATAGGCAAAACGGGGCGCGTACGATTAGCTTCATTATACCATAGACTGTTACCTTGTTTGCGCGAATTGCGTGATGACCGTGAGAGGATATCTCAAGATAAGCGATTGATAGAGACAGGAAAACATTATGACTAAATGGCACCCACCCATTACAGGACAACACCCCAATATTCTCTTTTCCTTATACCTTTTCAATCAATACCCCTGATCAAATCCAGCATCTCTACTTCAAATCGTGAACAACTATTTAAAGGTATAGAATCGCGGGGAGGAAAATATTAAGTCATTTAAAAACCCTTTAATGGCCCTATTGCTTTTACCATTTAAAAATTAATTTGGATGATGAATCCCTTACGAATCCAGCAGTGTATTACCAGAAAAGCCATTTGTTTCGATTTTATTTTTATATTTTTTGTTGTTTTAAAGTTAAGTGAATAACTAATTCACTTAAATAATTCATCAAGGGAAACCATGCCTATTTTCGTCTGTAATTAGTATACACTCTAACTACCATATGTTTTCTGGTATGGAAATGGACTGAAGCAGGTCAAGTTATATCCAAATTAGTTTAAAATGCTTCTGGTATTTTCAGAGGACGGAATGGTTGTATAGAGCAAATTTTTGTGATTGAGTGGTGACCCGTCTTAAACACAGGATCTATTGCACTTCCTTCAGGTCCAAAGTCTATATATTTGTAAACTTTAAATATCAAAACACACGACACACACTAGACGTGTTCAAGTCATATGTACTTTTTTGCAACAATAAAAAAAAACAGCCAACCAAAACTATTAATACTTTCTAAGATAAACCAATATTAAACTTATATGCAATATTTTCTGTAAAGTTTCGGCAATTTTATCAGTGCTCTACATGACTTTCCCATATAAATTATTTTACCAGCTATGCGTTGTTGATCATTACTAATTATGTCATTCAAAACTTCTATTCAATATTCTACATTTAGTTTTATGTTATCAAGACTTTATTTTGGGTGTTATCTTGATAAATATTTTTTTTTTTTTTAATTTAAAGGGGCATTTCTTGATCGACAGCCCTGGATTTTTTTGTATCGTCTGAACCGTTAGATTTAATGTGGCATGTGTGGCCTAATATGACGTCCAACTTCGATCGTCTCGCAAGAAATTCAGCCATTTTGTATTTTTCCGCAAGCGGAGCGAAAATTGTGGAGTGGCCAATGAGACACAGTTATACAAACATTGCTCATAACATCAAAATGCATGAATGGAATCAACTGAAATGATGGGAATATACTTTTCACAGGATTTCTAAAATAAATGATATAAATAAAAGCGAAAGTCCTAGAAGTCGCGAAATTACATCTTTAAATTGGAGGAAATTTAGGCGGTTGTGTTTGACGACTTGTATTTTTGAAGGGGTACTCCCCAATCCCAGCCTCGACCCCGCCACTTAACACCATCAAACCCGAGATTTTGGCATCTTCATAATATTGGTATTTTTCTTACTTCATCTATGAAATATTTTGACTGAAAACTCTTTTCCACTACAATAAAAGATGAGTTACTTAAGCGCACGGTACCAGGAAATATTTCTACAATAAACTATGGACTGTTGGAATACACACAATTATACCGCTAATATTAAATGGTATATCGGGTTCAACTGAAGTTTGGAATTAAGTTGTGTGGCGATGGGACCTTCTATGCAATAAAAAATAATATTGTAATCGGATGAGGCACCTTTAAATAACCAAATATCTCAATGACAAGAATTGTATATAACTTTTAAATGGGTACTTATCCAAATAAAAAAAAATAAAGTAATCGAAGTCAGAAATATTGTTCATATAGAAAAGAGGAAAAAGGGAAAAAAGTGCAGTAACTCATTGCACGTGCTGGCCAGTTCCTATTGGCTATAAGTGTGATTAAACCTACTACTCTATTGGTACTCGTGACTATCAAAGATAAGAGGGACAAATACTAGCTTGACATCTTCTTTAAGAGGGGATGTCACTTTTTAAAATGACCAAATATACCCTTTATTATTCTAAGAAAAGATCAATGAACTTCACCTTGCGTCTCTTTGATTCGGTTTTAAGTAAGTTACCCTCCCTTCTTTACAGGTACCGTGATCTACTAGAATTGAAATGAGTACGCACTAAAACGAGAGATTCAAACTTGTGGTCTCATAAGAGGATGGAGATCTCTACACCTTGAATTGTTAAGTTTAATAACTGGACTGAATAGACAACAATCCGAACGGTTATGTCTATGGTTAAAATGGTAGATCTGTGATTGCTTAAAGGGGGTAGGAGGAGATATACAGCACATTACCGTCTTATCGGAATTTTTACTTCCCCACTGATTTGGCATATTTATAATGTTAACCCGAGAGATTAACATAATATTCTTATTTCACGTGAAATAATAAACCGATAATGATGAAATGACAATTGTTAGAATATTTCTTCGTTGTACTCGTCTTCTTCCATTAATTGACATTGACCTTCGGCATGTATTTATATGGATTGACCTATATGACTTTTCGTCAGCTGCTCACAGATGATTGTGAAGCGCATGCAATATGACTAGGCGGTTTAACTTGCTTAGTGGTTGTCTGAGACAGCTAATTAGAGTGATGGAGGCAAGTCTAATTAGCTACTTTCTCAAAACTTAAATTCCAAGTATATTTTGCTGCCCGTGTAATCATTTTTCAAACAAGACCGCCATATCTTGTAATAATTTGTGCACTGAAATGGATGAATCATGGTTATACCACCTATAGATCTTAACATGTGTCTCAGACAATCTAAATAGACTGTATTTCACTAGAATGCAATGTGACGTTGCCAAACATACAGGAGACAAACCTAAAATAGTCCCTCAAGTTCACCCCAGCCAGGTATTTTTCCACATGCTCCTGTATTCAAAGAAGGTGCTCCTTAACCATATCTGAAGTTATCAGTGCACAAGATTTTCTGATGATTCGAATCTGTGCAATGCAATAGGACATATGCAAAGCTCTGGGTGGTGGGAGCTTTGAGGTGTCCAGAGACAACACTGAAGAGTCCTATGTCCTACACGCTTCAAACAGGACGTCGAGGATGACGTTCGGGATGACTGGGGGATAGAACAGGATTAAGGAGCCCATCCACAAGGCCCAATGATTTATTTCAAGACATCTGCCGTGAAACATGACGTATGACTTTTTGAACTCAATGATATTGATAAGGGAAATGAAAAAGACAAATTTTAAGTGAAGTTTGCAATTCATTCTTCACTATGTATATACAATGTATGATGAAATCATGTTATTCTTGAAGAAATGGATAGAGGCGAAAAACACCATGACTGCAGAATTCGCAATTAAAAAAAGTTTACACTTTTATATCTGCAAATCTCTCAAAAGTGGGTGCACATATCACAATTTTTTGAAGATATTTATTAACTACAATTGTTTGTGTTATAACTTGGTGAAATGAAAACTGCGTTCAAAACAAAGCTCAAATAACAAAATGGCGGCCATATAGCGAAAATGGTCAAAACCCACTTTGCACACACGTAAGTCTATGGGACAACCATTTATGGTTAACAGAAATCAATACCATTGCGTGAACTGGATGTCTACTCACTTAACAAACTACTGAATACCCTTCAAGTTTGTGTTAAGTGTTTACCGTTTGAAAATGAATGAAAGAATATCTCAACCGTGAAACTGAACTTGAAATGCCTATTTACATAATAATTAAGTTGATTTCAAATGGGGGAGCATTTTAAATTGAAAGATACATGCATGTTTTTCTTGCCATGACTGATCGAGACTCTACTTGTACATTTTAGAAGTTTGCATGGTTTGGGACAAGATCATAAAGAACAAAATTAATATTGCAGCTGTTTTATTTCTAAATTTATAAGAGAAACTTGAAACAATTTGAGGTGTCTTAATTCTTACCTTTGTGGTTATTATTAAATACCAAGTCCCATGACGGGGTGCATTGTTCAATGTGTGTGTATCAATGTTGGATATACACCAATAGAGTGCCATAGACATACGTGTGTGCAAAGTGTTTTTGACCTTTTTTCTCTAGACGGCGGTCATTTTGTCATTTCAGCTTTGTTTTCAACGCCGTTTTCACCAGGTTCCAACAAGATATTGTAGTTAATAAATACCTTCAAACTAGTTTGATATGTCTACCCACTTTTGAGAAATTTGCAGATGAAAAAGTGTAAACCTTTTTTGGACCACTCTGTATTTTGGTTGACTGTTTTTCCCATTATGATGTTACAGGCAAAAATTGTGTTGGTTACGGAAATGATTAATTTTGTAGAGTAATCTATAGGCTATTGTAATCAACACAATTACCGCTCACGTGAAAAGAGTATGCCGGATTCAAATAAAATTAAAATGTTTTGGTTATGGACTTTCGAGTATGAAAAAAAAATACACATTGTGGGGAAATATGTTTTTGACGTTGACAGCAAGTTTTTGAAGCAATTTGTAATTTTTATAAATGGGATGACTCTACCAATCTGACGATCACCGCGGAAAGGGAGGTCGCGTTATTTTTTCTTATTTTTCTTGTTAGATCTAGGGGCCCTAAAACAAACATGACAAGGCAATGGTCCGCTGCCTGATTTTTGGTCCATTTTTGAAAAGTGGCAAAAAATGGCGTGAAAGGACTTTAGGGATATACACATCGACTTCTTGAGCACTTCTTACTAAATGACTATCTAATGTAGTGTGACACCACTTTGGAAATAAGTATGAAATTGAAACTGAAATATTGAGCAAGTTCAATTGACTGCGTTCTTGTCTGTCTAAAATCAGTAGCACGAGGTGCCAACCACTGGTTTAAGTGTAAATACTAGTAGCCCTCCGTATTTGGAGATACTGACTCGTGCCAAGTGCCTTAGATCACGTGTTAAAAGACGCATTCAAAACTGAGTTCATGCTACTACAGGTCTATTGACACATACAGCGGTTCAGCTTCTAAAATTATCATTGTCGCATACACAGCGTCATTATCAGCCAATAACTACCTCATCAATTGATAAATTCGGAAGTTCAAGTTTACTATCCAGTAGTGAAAAGTGCAAAATCATGCCTGTGTTTTCAAGGCAATATTCCATACCTCCTATGTCTAGAAACCAAAATATTAATGACGTTTTATAAAGTAGGAGCTATAAACTTCGTCGTACATTATATTTGTTTATTTGCTGAACTTCAGCAAACATATTTAGATGTACTGTCAAGTGACACTGTCCCGAAAAGGAGGGAACGGAAGCTTCTTTTATGCTTCAAAAATTACATTAATGATTAGAATGTTTTTACGACCACAATTCCGCATGTGAACAAAAAAGAGCAGTAAAACACACCAAGGGCGTTCAGCCTATGACTAGCTACTCTCGAACCGCAAGTTGGGAGGTTGCAAAGAACCATAAACGTCAAACACGTACGCCTATAGACCAGTTAACATCCTACGTCACTTCTTTTGTTGCCTGCGAATCGTTATGGCCCATAGTATTAAAACTCTAACAGATACAATTGCCCAGTGTGTAACAGTCAGGCCGACTTATTTCAAGATACGAGTCCCTAACATGTTTACAAACATTGCGGTTAACTGGTCTATTCTAGACTTATCTTACAGATGTCTCTTCAAATCATAAGTTATCGCGACCTTTACCTTCACTCTCTGCAAAAGTTGACCTATAATGTCTTTAACTTGGTCCGTGACCTTGACCTTCTGGTCATTCTGCATTGCACAAGCAATTTAATAAGGTTACCGAACTTTAACGAAAAAAAAATACAACCAGACAGGGACATACATAATTGGTTTGTATGTGCCTTCCTGCAATATAACGCAGACGACACAAAAAGATGAAGAAATTACGGATGTTGACCCGTTGAAACAGGGAGTTGAATGATAAGGTGATTCAGAAATGTGACGCGCGCGCATCATAGAATCAGTGCGAAAGGAACCGACTTTAAAATAAACGGAGTATAAACCTTATTAGATTTCCTATCTCTGCGGAATATTTTCATAAGAAAAAAGCGACTTAAGAATACAGTATTAGGACGGCTGCTACACTTTTCAAAATGTTGCACCTACATTACAGATGGCTGAGGTATGTTGAGATTAAGTAATCAACACAGTCACAGGAAATTTAATTCTCGGCTAAAAATAAGAGAAAAACCATGGCCAAGCCGGGTTTTATGGTTTCCAAAAACACCCTTCTTTGCACTGTAGACGTTACTTTGAGATAGCGCGTATTGCTGACATGACGGCTGTGTCAGTATATATATTTTTTTCAAGGTCGAGGAGTATTCAACTTGAATGGGCAGAAATTTAACAGTTGAAAGTCGATGGAATATGCTAAATGGAAATTAAGAAAATATGTTAGGAATTCGATTGAAAACTTTTGAATCGGCTTTAAATATTGAGATTAAAAAAATTCAGGGTTGATGCGGATCCTTCTTACGTTGGTGCTTGTCTTCCTTGGTACTTGATGGTATCCTCTTGAAACTCCATGTAACCCTGCGGGGTTCGGGGTAAGAATTGGCCCGATGTGTTCCATGCATGTCGTAAGAGGCGACTCAAAGGGGACAAATCTCGTCCAATTACACCTGACTGCTTTTGTCCTCATGATATTGGTTGAACTTTTGTTTATGCCGTGAAACTGTTGAGATCAATCTGAGCATTGTTTTTTATTTAATGTACTTGAATAAATTGTTTGTTTTTGTGTTTTTTTTGTTTTTAATTGTTAGATTCTATCATCCTGTACCATTTTAATTTCTGTGTTTATGATAGCTTAAACATAACCTGTTTGTTTTTTTTATAAATCATGGCAGGTTTAAGCTTGAGCCCCCTAAAACAGAAATTTTAGTATGGGATGTGTGTGTATTTATTGTTTAAATTCTGCGGTTCGGGGTTAAGAATTGGCCGATGTGCGTTCCCTGCATGTCGTAAAAGGCGACTAAAGGGACAAACTGGTTGGCCGTGAGTGCGACTCGAGGCGGAGGAGGAAGAGGATCCTGGACATTGAGGTGAAGCGTGCTGCCGGTGCAGGGAATCAAACACACTGCTTCGGCCTCCAAATTATCCAAGACGAGAGGTTGTTTAGTCTGATCAACCAACCGGTGGTGGTCTTCTGCCTTAAAGACTAATTGATGCTGATGATTGTTTGATTGGAGATATAGGGGTACTTATGTACCCTTGTCGTAATTGCGTCCTGGGCCTTAGCAGGCGGCTGCTTAACAGGTCAATTGAGGAGGCGCCTTTTTTTTTTTTTTAGTTTCCTTGAGGATATCTCTGGGGTATCCTTGGCATAGGTGAGTGATGATTTGCCACTTACAGGTATTGTGTCCCCAGGTTGGGCTCCGTGGTGGGTGGGGAGCTCTGGAAATGAATCTCAATACTTTTTCATTATTGGAATTTCAACAACAAACCTGACAAAAAATCCTGTTAAACGTTAAAGAGAGATGTGATCCGATTACTGTAGGTGATGATTATTGGCCTCAATTTTTAGTGATTGCAGGCATGATGCTAAAACAACCCGTCAAAAATCTTTCCCTTTTGCTGTAAGCAAGGGTATTGAAGGCGTTGCTGGCAATGTGAGAAATATTAAGAAACTCAGGTTGGGGATATTTTGGTGGAGGTCGACCGGAAGATTCAGTCGGATAACCTAAAATGACAACCATGCTTGCCCAAGTTCCAGTTAGAGGTTCTCCTCATAGAACTCGTAATCTAAGAAGGGTGTAATTAAATGCCATGACATTAAGAATTGTGCTGATGATGAAAGCTTTTGAGTGGGTGGCATCTAAAAATGTCACCATATTCATATGAATTATGATTAAAGAGATGGTAAAAAAAATCAGTACGGGTAAGTTTATACTTACCTTCAAGCGCTAAACTTTACCAAGTCAGTAAACGGGGTTCCTTCAGGTGCAAGAGAGGATTACCAGCCCTAGCCCTAACAAGATGTTTTAAATATCAACGTTTTGGCCACTTTAAGACGTATTTAGAAGGTCAGATTTGATGAAAGTGTGGCAAGAGGGCCACAATGTCCAAATTGTTAAGGAACCTGCTAAATGGGTGAATTGCAGTGGTAAACACTCGGCAAATTCTAGATCCTGGTCCTAAATGGGTAGACGAAAAAGAAATTCAAAAAATCAAAGTGACAGGTAACATGACTTATAAAAAGGCAGAGATATTCTTCATTCTCAGGTTACAGGATCAAAAGATTATGCTGATGTTGTGAAAAGTGGGCAAGAAATCAATTATTTAAGACATATCTTCCCAAACAGATCTTTTTGGCCTAATGCTTTTGCCCATCCTCAAACAGTATTTAGACATTGTAAGGAAAAAGACAAGTGATAAGAATATTGCCAATAGGTGACGTTGCTAGTAGCTCTCGTAGTCTTTCTCGAGATCCTGCTAAGAAACAATCAAGTCATCTAAAGGTGATCAGATTGTTCAGGCATCTACTAAAACTCGAAAGGTAGATCTGCAGAAAAGGAAGAGTCTACAAAAAAAATAAAAACTGGAGGAATGATAACAGGTCAACCTATTTTCTCAAGCCCAAAGGAAACTAGGTAATCCCAAACAATTAAAACCACTTAATTCTGATTAGTCAAAAAATCAGGTAATACTAAACCTTCTAAATCAGTAAGAATTCAAAGGGATCAACGGATTCCTATTCAGATTTATAACAAGTTTGATGCAACTTTTGTCTGGTGATGAGGAGGGCATGGACATTTGGGTCCCTGAAACACAGAACAATGAAGTGATGGTAGGAAGAGGTCCTCGAATTCTGTTAAAAAGTGACACATTCTAATAACTGTGCAATTCTACAATGGAATTGCAGAGGGCTTAGACACAATTACGAAGAAGTTAAAGCTTTATAAATGACCCTAACCCATCTATTCTTTGGTCTTAAGGAAACTCGTCTTAAGACAGGTTATAATAAAGTTGGTTTTTAAGGGGTACGATTCTTTAAACAAACAGCTGTTTCCCCCTTGGCTAGAGCGCATTGGCGGGGTCATCGATACTGATTAAGGGTGGAGTCCATCATTCGTCATACAACTTAATACCAATTTGGAAGCAGGTGCTGTTAAAGTTTATCTTCACCGACAATAAACTGTTTGGTCTGTTTACATTCAGCCTAATATAAAATTAGGTTAGATGAAAATGATGATTTGATTGGTCAAATTCCTTCTCCCTTCCTTTTGGGAGGTGACTTCAATGCCCAAGGAACTTTGGGGTTGCCAGGCTACCAATCGGTTGGGGGTCATTGTCGAATCTGATTTGGGAAATCAGATTCTTGTATTGTGAATGATGGGTCTAGTACTTTCATTCATTCTGCGACTGGTACTCCATCAGCTATTGATTATCAATTTGTTCCCCTACTATTTTATGGACCTTTTGTGGGGAGTTCATGATGATCAGTGTGGTGTGATCATTTTCCACTATTAATAGATATTAATAAGCCAATGCCTGAAGAGCGAGTCCGAAATGGCAACTTCATAAGGCAAACTGGGCCAGAGTTTAATGAAGCTGGTTAGCTTTAATTAATAGGCAAGCTTTTGTAACATTGAAGATCTCTTTCTTCATTCACGGAAATTTTGATTTGATATAGCCAATAAATTCAATTCCCAAGTCGTCTTCAAAAGCTATAGTAAACACAAGCCATGATTTAATGCTGAATGTAAAGTCGCTATTGATTGTCGCAAAAGTGCATTACAGTTTTTAAAAATCTACAAACAAGAACAAACTTAAGAAAAATACCAAAAGAGCCCGTGCTATAGCTCGTCGCATTTTATTAAAAAAGTAAACGGGGGAGTCTGGAGGCAATATGTATCAAGTAAAATTCTAGAACTCTGTTAAAGTTGGTATAGGGTTAGGACAATCAATGGGAAAAATTGAATAAACAATGAATAAATCAATTCCAAGTCGTCTTCAAAAGGCTTAATAGTAAACACAAGCCATGATTTAATGCTGAATGTAAAGTCGCTATTGATTGTCGCAAAAGTGCATTACATGTTTTTAAAAAATTCTACCAACAAAGAAACTTAAGAAAAGATCAAAGAGCCGTTGCTATAGCATCGTCGCTATTAAAAAAGTAAAAGGAGTCTTGGAGGCAATATTAAATTCTAGAACTCCTTTTAAAAAAGCTTGGGATATGGTTAGGGAAAAATAAGTGGGGAACAATTGAATAATACCAATTTTCATTAGATAAATCTGATGGGTTAGTAAAATGTACAGAAGGTCAGGATATTGCCAATTTATTGGCAGATGAATTTGAACCCAATTCTTCAAGCAATCATTATTACTCAGACATTCAAAGATTAAAAAATGCTGAAAAACAGAAATTAGATTTTCCATCCAATGATGCAGAGGAGTTTAATAGTTCATTTAGCATGTTAGAGCTTAATGCCTTTCTTAGTAAATGTCATGATCACTGCGTACTGGGACAAGATGAAATCCATTATCAATTTCTTAAGATAGTCCACAGAGTCCCTTACGGTGGTTTCCGGCAGGGCAGTAGTACTATTGACCAACTTGTTAGTCTTGAAGTCTTTTATGCGTGATTGGTTGTGTTAGAGGAATCATGTTGTGTCGGTATTCTTTGATCGAGAGAAGGCAATTTATGATACTACTTGGAAATATGGTATTTTGAAGGGAACCTTTGCTTAATTTAGGACTAAGAGGTAAAATGCCTTGATTTATAAGAACTTTGTGACAGGTCGTGTTTTAGGGTTCGTTTGGAACAGTCTTATCAGAAATTATAATCAAGAGATGGTGTTCCACGGGTAGTATATCTGTTACTCTATTTCTTTTGAAACTTAATAGTATTGCCAAAGTGGTCAAGAAAGGAATGGAGAGGTCATGTTGTAGATTGATTCTCTATTCCTATCTTCATCAATATGGCTTCTATAGAAAGACTAAATGCAAAAATTGCCTGAATAAGACTCAACAGTGGGCAGATGAAAATGGTTTTCGTTTCTCGAATAAAACTGTGTGTATGCATTTTTGCAACAAAAGACGTCTCACCTTGCACCCAGGAACTAAAATTGAATGGTTTTCCTATTCCGTCGTTTCACAGACTAAATCTTGGGCTTAATATTTGACAGTAAAATTGAACTTCAAAGCCTCATATGGGAATATTTGCGGAAGAGAGTCAAAAAGGTCGAATCTTTTAAAAGTAGTTTCTAAGATGGACTGGGGTGCCGATCGCTCAGTTTTGCTTCGCTTTATAGATCACGTGTGAGATCAAAATTGATTATGGTTCATTGTTTTTAAGTTTGAATTCCGTAAGTCATATTTGAAAAAGCTTGAACCTATTCAGAATCAAGGTCTTGACTAGGCTTGGGTTGCTTTCGGACATCTCATATGGCAAAGCTCATTGTCGAAGCAATGAACCTCCATACATATAAGATGGAAAAATTTGAAATAAAAAAATTGAGTTCCCTTTACAGATTTTAAGCTTCAGTTAATAGCTATATCAGAAATAAAGTGGCAAATGCTGTGGGATTATTTACTAATAATAAAATGGCATGATTTTCAACCTGTTGGAGATGTTGGTAGTTCAGTTTTGGATTGGACGAAGGGACGAGATTGTATTAGCGCGATGTAAAATTGGTAATACTTATATGACCCATAATCATTGCAGAGGTGAGCCAGTCCCTCGGGTATTCCTTGTGATTGTGCTCATACTGTGAAAACATGTATAATTGGATTGCGTTGATTATGAGCTATTCGTAGAAAATATTACAGTGTCCAGATTTGAAAACGTATTTCAAGATATTAGGCCTCTTCAGGTTATAAATTCCTGAAGAGGCCGATCCGAGCTTTGTATAAAATATTTTTAAATTTTTAAAAAAAGGTGTGTAGATTTATTGTGATTTGTTTTAAGGTTTGAGTTTTTAAACGTAATATTATGATTTAAAAACGTATGACCACGATTATAACACAATGGTGTGAGTGGTCGTTAAACCTAATATAGGCAGGGTACATTAATACAATTTTGGCCTTTTATTTAAATTTTCGGCTCCAGCGCTGTTGATTACTTATGCCGTCACTAAAATTAAAACAATATTATCTTTAACCACGAAAAGCGTGTCCCCACCTGAAAAGAGCTGCAATTATAGAAAAATGAATAAAATGTCAACTCAATTTATTCCAGAATATCCAGTGACCAGGATATACACATAACCTCACCATGCTCAAGCGAACAATCCCGGAGCTAATGATATATTCATAATCGTGCCCGGGACACACTTCACATTTACAGCTGGTCTATTGTTAATGTGAACGCAGTTGAATAGACTCGAAGGTTATTGTCCGCCGCATCGCCATTGGACAAGTTTCTTTCTCGTTCCGATTAAGAAAATTCTTGAATTCTACTGTGTGTTCAATTAAACTTGACCATATAGTGATTAATAATTTTTTTTGAAAAGAACATGTTAAATGGGACCAAATTCATGAAAGAAAAGCCTATGGCAAGGACGGACCTAATTTGTGCATAACCAGATCGCAAGATTATTGTCTTTAAACCATATTATATTCAATTTACCAAGAAAGGCAATGGGATTCAGAGATACATTTTTAAAAATCATTGAGCTGGGTGAGTTGTTGCCCTTAAGTTATTATGAACAGCTAATGAGCTCATACGCGAAGTAATAACACCTGATATAGCTTAAAATCTTTTCAACAGTGAAGGACAGGAACAATGGACCTGCATACCTGTTGAGAAGAAGAGGATCTGAAGTAGTGTTTTAGGTTGATTTGTTGAATATAATTACTCTTTGTTTGGCTGAGTTTACGTGTACATTTGGTACACTGAACATTTATGGGACGTAAATTGAAGTGACATTTGATTCATTTTTCTAAATAATGTGCACTTTTTTCATTTGGGGATACAGCTTTCCTGGCGGTTACATATATTTTAATTTTAGTGAAGGAAGTTAAGTGATCCCCAGCGACGGAGCACGAAAAGATCGTTAATCACGCAAGTATCAGGCCTACTACCACTCACTCAATTCCATGTAGAAGTCTAACAAGAGGTTGGGAGAGTGGCCTAAAATTAAATCATGCTTGTAAATTGAGTATGGGTCGGCGCATTTATGACATTATTGTTGGAGTGTATTACATTTTCTCACCGTTCTTGGACTTTTCTCTCTTTGAAGGATTTGATGAAACATAGTCTTGTCGGTAAATTTTAATTGAAGATGATCATTTGACCCTTCTTGGCTATATCCTTTTGTTGCAAGGTTCAGGGTGTTGTAGACAAATACCATTAGTAATCTGTTTAAAGTAGGTGAGTGAGATGATCACGCCTGTCTCCAGTGACACCCAGCCCAACTCGGTCAACTCTTGGTGTGCTGGACACCGCTCTTCTTCAAAAATCACCACACACAAAGCGAGTTGCACGTCTCTGTACTTTTTCAAGCGAAGAGAAATATTTTTGGTTGTATATGGGTTCCATGCAACACAACCTCTTATGGTATTTATTCTACTAGAATTAGAATTAGTATTCCCTAATACACATCGTAATAGGGAATAATACTTATAGATTATTATTCCTATGTACGAGTGTTTGTTGTTGTAGAAATAACATTCAAAAGTTTAGGCATCTTAGCACCCATACAATGTGGCAAAGTAATGTGAAGGTTCCATACCCTCAGTGCAACCAGTATTGTGGAGTTAAATTGCGTGATTAGGACCTTACAGACTTCCCAAAAAAAGATCAATCAAAGATTAATTTTGAGAGTGAGTCCCTCATTCACCCACAACATAATAATTTCTAGTGCTTGCACTGAAAATAATATATTGTATTCGTTCAATGCATGATAATACACTCACTCTGATCTGTACAATATTTTTTGTTTGAAAAGGGTTTAATCCCATAATGATTGCTACACGCCTTATACCTTTGGTTTCTTGGGGTTCTTGAACCTTCAGGTGATTGAAACTGGCCCAAGTGTATTTTATCCTTGTGTTTCAACTGACAATATCTCCGCTTTAGAGGTCCATCAATTGGAGGGAAATAAAAGACGAGGAATTAGGTGGGATTTGTCTACCAAATAAAGTCAAAATAATCTGGCAAAAATGCACACACAGTTGTATTTTATAATTTTAGTTTGAGCTATAGTTTTATGGGACAGTCTGTATAACTTGGAAATATGTGTAAAAAGGTGGTTATAATAGGTAAAGTTAAATGGGGACAGAGCTGTGTACACAGGAAAGGAGTGCCCATCTCTCTTTCGAAGCGATGTGGGCCCAGACCGCCACCATATAATTTTGCTGTAGTGGGATCGCCACACCTCATCTACAGCGAGCCTATTACCTTCCCAGCATTGAATAATGCCGGTACCCATTTATACACCTGGGTAGAGAGGAGTAATTGAGGTAAAGCGCCTTACTCAAGGACGAAACACATTGACCCCAGCGGGGCTTGAACCCACAAACTTTGGCGTGCGGGCCGAACGCTGATCCACTGGACCACATGTGCCCTCAAATTATAATGAATAATTTGTTATCCTGGTTTATCAATTTGAAAAGCTTTAAGTTTGTATATTCGATAAACTAAGTTTATCAAAACCCTTCAAGTATGTCAAGTGATAAAAGCTAATAACTCCAGTATAATGACCTGATTTTTAAAATTGATAAACTCCGTTTTCAAAATAACTAGGTTTATTGGCGATAAAACAGGTATATCATCGATGAACTAGGTTTATAGAAGTTTCTGGATAACATGCTTTCAATAAACGCCCCCTCTCCCCAATGTTGATGTGTGCTGATCTTTCTAAGTAAAACAGAAACATACGTCACCTTTCCATTTATTATTGTACAAAAAATTACCGTACAGTGATAGACTACTGGAAATACATCTCAAACGTGGTAGAATTTCACTAAAAAAATAATTGTCACACTGAAAGTTAGTATGGCCCTGGTTTGAAATATTTAGGTTCTACGAATGCACCTGTGCTTGCGTTGAAATAATTAACTATGGGTAAAACAGGTATAAAGACATGAATAACTATAGAATTTCACAGATACATAATGCAATATTTATAAATGTATCAAAGGAATTTAACTAATTCATTTTACTTTGTCTTCTATTTGTTGCAGTGTTTTAAAAATCGATCGCATACCGAACGGGGGAACAATGACACAGAAAATCCGCTACACAACCAGATGTCGTCTAATCGGAATGTGCAGTAAATACAGGTAAGAGATTCCATTACAAAAATAGTACTAATCTTGGTCGCAGGGCTACGCACCTATTGAAAACAGCACTTGCCCCGAATCCTCGCCTCTCAATCACGCGTCTCGTCCTCGCATCTTGCCCTGCGAGGGCGAAATGCGAGGTACGAGGGTGAGATGCGAGGGTGAGATGCGAGATACGAGGGCGAGATGCGAGAATGAGATGGCAAGATCCGCGATAGTGCGAGGATCTGAGATTCGGGGTCGAGATACGAGATCCGAGAGCGAAATTCGAGAAGTATGCAAATGAGGTATTACCATACTTCTATATGAAACGTTTACTCATTTATAACAGTAAATTGTCCCTTGTGAAAGTTGATGCAAAGGGAAGTATTTCTGAACGTCAACTAGCCAGATCGGTTGCATAAGCACTTTGATAGCAAATTATCACAATCTTATCAACGTTACAAAAAATCTTCGCTCTCAACACTGCATTATAAGGTTTATTCGTGACATCGCAGAGGGTTTTCATATAATTTTCCCCAAAATAGATTAACATTTTATAAATAGGTAACCAGGGAAAGCATGTTTTTATGTGTTTTGAACCATTATAAACCCTGCAAATACTTTGTCTATTTTTGAGAGTCTCAATAAGCAATATAGTTATTGCCTGTTCGGAAATTACAAGGGCATTTGTACTAGATTGTTCAACCCTTTCAGTAAAATATTGGCAATACGTCTGACCTATTTACTATAGCACACTAAGATGCATAATATATAGCTGTTACCCTTTTCCTACGGTCTAGTCGAAAAAATATATTTTAATCGGGATGGTGTAGGGGAAGAGGGTACAAAATGTATGCAAGGTATGTGCAACAAATATAGACTACTTCAAACAGAATATCAAGGTCTAATGAATATGAATAAGAGTCACTTTAGTGTTTTAACACAGTATGATTTTCATTATTTTGTCGTTATCGGCGTCATGTATTTCCTACCGGTACCTTTTGCTAAAAAGTATAAAATTGCTTTCATGCCTTGGTTACCATTTGTTGTTCTGGTTATTTATAGCATTATGTAACAAGGTTTTGATCAAATAGGCACTCACCATAAAAATGTAATTGAACACTCTCGCAGACCGATACCTTTTGCATGACGTTTTCAAATTCTACCAACCTTTATTAGTTGATACAAAATAACCAAAGAGGCTTCAAAAGACGACGAAATATGAATCATTTAGAACGACCTTCGAGAATTCCAGACGAGCGTTTCCTTGACATGAATAATTCAAAATAACAAAAATGCTTTTAGGGGGTTTGACGTTTCTAACTGTGTGAAAAACACCGAAGTTCCTGCTTGTAGGGTATGCCCTTTTCAACCGAGTACCAATTACGTTTCCGCAAGGGCTGACACGCATAAGGTGAATTTGTGATTTCTGCATCTAATTTTAAAAACTACCAGTTTTCCTAGAAAAAATAAATAATGAATTTGATAGAGCAAAAACAACCAATTTCCCACTTATTTCGTACGCTGTAATCATAATCTTAAACATTACATGTATATCATACAACCGCAACCTCCCATTCAAGCTTTTACGTTCAGAGAGAGGTAGTCTTCTCGGGTAGATTGCCATTAAGATGTTCGTGCCCAGTGAAAGGGGAAAACTAAGACTGTTATAGGATTTGCACTGATATTTCACGTAGGTTGGATAACAATATATTGCAGTGAAGGGGGTTACAAGCACTAACTTGCGATTGTGGAGCATTGTGATTTAAAGTCTGCTCGTGTTAAGGAAGTGAAATACGATGAGACAAAGATTGGCATGTCGGTCTATGGACCCTTTTTCAGGAGCTAGCGGCAAGCTAGCGGCAATTAGACACGTGATACCTCTTAACACACTGCTGGGTATTTGATGCACATATGTTTTTGGAAATTCATTGAAACATTTTATGTGATTCTATACGTTTGTAAAAAAGAAATGAGTCTGAATTACTCAAATTCGCCCAAGTTACAGTTTAAATCTTAAAAAGCATTTTCCTTTATTCAAGATATGAATGTAAACGATCCCTTGTCTTTTGCAATTTGCAATGGACAAATCTCGTTCTCTGAAGTGAATTGGAAAAAAAACTTTAAACTTAACACTGGTACGAGCTTAATGACTATATTTGTGTACTAACATAACCTGGTCATATTTATCGCACATTGTTTTTACTCATTCATTCAAAAAATCTTTTACCATTTTATCGCAGAATTATTTACGTTCCGGGGTATCGTGAAAAGACAAGGTTGACGTACCGTGTCGTTCAGGTGTGTTGTCCTGGGTATCAAGTACAAGGAAAAACATGTGTTAAAGCGCCTCCTACGACGCCAAAAGGTAAAAAGGAAAATATCATGACAAAATATATCCTAAACCGTGATATAGAGCGAGAAAAGCCCACCTTAAATAGAATGACATTTAATCAAGTTAATAGTACCACGCTGTTTAATAAAATATCTAAAGTATATTCGACCAAACAGTGGCAGATTTATCTAAAACTAAAATGAATCCTTTCTAAACAATTAACAGATCCCCAAGTGGAAGTAACAACTGGCCGTTCTACTACAGCGGGAAAATCCCCAGGTACCGCCGGGAATGCACCAGATGGCGTTCCTGGTCCTGGACATGGTCCTGGACGTGGTATAGATACTGGTGGACTGCAAGGTGGTGGAGGTACCAAAAGTGGCAATCCACAAGGATCTCATCCAAACAGTCCCGGATTTAGAACGGGCACTGGTCCATGGGTTGGTCTGGGACCAGGACCGGGAGTTCAGCTTTAAACTACCATTTCTAACCAGAAAAAAATAATCATGACTTTGATAGAGCAAACAACCAATTTCCCACTTTATTCGTACGCTGTATCATAATCATAACATTACCATGTAGTCAATTCATTTAGCTACCGCCACCTCCCCTCAAGCTTTTAAGTCAGAGAGAGGTAGTCTTCTCTGGTATATTTGGCTAATATTGTGGCCCATTAAGAGGGGAAAATAAGACTTGTATAGGATTTGCACTGATTCCCGGGTATGGTGATAACAATACCTATTGTCAGGTGAAGGGGGTTCCACCATACTTGCTCTTGTGTGGAGCATTGTGATTTAAAGTCTGCTCTTGTTAGGAAGTGAAATACGATGAGAGTGGGGGTTGGGGGGGTGTTGATTTTCTGACAACGATGCATTCGGTCTAGGACCCTTTTTCAGAGCTAGCGGCAATTAGACACGTGATACCTCTTAACACAATGCTGGTATTGATGCAATAGTTTTTCTGTCATTCCTGACAACATTTAATTGATTCATCTATACGTTCTTGTAATAAAAAGAAGTGAGTCGAAATTACGTCAAAATTCGCCCAAGTTTGCAGTTAAATCTTAAAAAGCATTTTCCTTTATTCATAGTGGGGGACTGTAGTGCACAGATCTTATGCGAGTGTGGAAATCTGGATAAAAATTTTGACTTTTGGTACCAACCAGTACTTTATACATTGATAATAAAAAAAACTGATGAAGCACTTTCCACACCCCTTTAATGGCCCCAGCTTGGATTTCAATGTTCACACGGGTAGAATTTTTAAAAAATGTTCCGATTGTGTTGAAAGGCACACCATGATTTCTGTCTGATTACAAGGACTCCAAAAAGGTATAGTTTATACTACCTGTGACTTAGGCCTATAGTTTAGGAATTACTTGGGTAAAAACTGTAAAAATGGTAAAAAAAAATCATTTTGGTTTGTGGGGGGGGGGACAGGGTCAAAAATTAAAAGTTGCTCCAATTTGTGTAAAATGTGGTTCAGATTGTTTGGTTTTAGCTCATAGAATGAAATATAGGAATAGTTTTGGACTATCTTACGTGTCTGGTTATTAAGCAAAATGGCGAATAAATTCAACAGCTATTAGCAGCTATTGGATTTCTATTGACCTGTGACCTATTTTGTTGGATAACGTGACAACTAAGGCATAACATATAAGGCAAACATTCCTTATTTCAATCCTTTACTCTGGAACAATTTGCACCAAATATGAACTGAATCAAAGCAACTTTAAACTTACACCATGTACACATCCTAATGACTTTTTCCCACTGGTGGTTTACACTGTGTGTTGACCGACGGGGTGGGGGGGTGACGGGGGTCCGGACTATAAACATTTAAAATTTTCTGACCGCCATGTTATATCCTTGAACCCAAGCTGGGGGCCATTAAGGGGGGGGGGGGGGTTGGCAAGTGCTCCATCAATTTTATGGGTTATCAATGCCTAAAGTACTTGTGTGCAAAAATTCACAATTTTATCCGGAAGCGCACACTCTTTCACTACAGTCCCAGACTATCAAGGTATGAATGTAAACTATCCCTTGTCTTTTGCAATTTGCAATGGACAAATCTCGTTCTCTGAAATGAATTGGAATAAAACTTTGAACTTCATATGCACCGGTACGAGCTTAATGAACTATTTGTGTACTAACATAACCTGGTCATATTTATCGCACATTGTTTTTACTAATTCATTTAAAAAAATCTTTCCCATTTTATCGCAGAATTATTTACGTTCCGGGGTATCGTGAAAAGACAAGGTTGACGTACCGTGTCGTTCAGGTGTGTTGTCCTGGGTATCAAGTACAAGGACAATCATGTGTTAAAGCGCCTCCTACGACGCAAAGGTAAACAGAATATGACCGAAATATACCCTAAACCGTGTCATAGAACGAAAAAGCCCACCTTAAAAATAGAAAGCCACTAATATACCATATGTAAATAAAAATATATTTAAGTCATCTTACGTATAGTGGCAGATTTTATCCTCAAGACTAATATGAATCTTATCTAAACAATTAACAGATCCCCAAGTGGAAGTAACAACTGGCCGTTCTACTACAGCGGGAAAATCCCAGGTAACGCAGGGAATGCACCATGGCGTTCCTGGTCCTGGACATGGTCCTGGACGTGGTATAGATACTGGTGGACTGCAAGGTGGTGGAGGTACCAAAAGTGGCAATCCACAAGGATCTCATCCAAACAGTCCCGGATTTAGAACGGGCACTGGTCCATGGGTTGGTCTGGGACCAGGCCCGGGAGTTCAGCCCGGTACTGACACTGGAAAACAAAGAACTAATGGAGCTGGTTCTAAACATCCACGGTATCACGGACCAATACCACCCGTGCACAGAGATAAAGACGGCAAATCACACGTGGATGGTGTTTATCCGGGAATAGTCAATGGTCAAGAAGTGAATCCTGATCGCAACCCCAGGACTAGCGATCCAGTACTGGCTTTTGTAAGCTCGGCTACAGCCGCCATTGCAGTTCTTACATTAGCGAGTACCATTCTTGGCGTATTTCTACTTCATAGAAGACAGCAAATGCAGGGAGGTTCCGGAGCTAAACCTGGCAGGTAAATGAATTGTCACTGACCCATATAGATTCATAAAACGTAAAAAAATGATTTGTTGATATTTTCTAAATGGGAAGTAGTTTTACTACTGTAGCCTTAGTGGAACAGTAACTGAATTGATCAGTCGTTTCAAAAGTAAACAGATTTACAGTTTGTCTTGCCCATGGAAAGGTCTACTCTAAGGCTTCTTGCAAACAGATTAGAAAATGCATTCGAAGGTCAAGTTAGCTCAGTAGCATTGCATCTACACGAACCATTTTCTTTTCTAAATATATCTCCATACTGATAGATTTTGAACTCGTTTACATGATTTAGCTGAAGGCATTTCCCAGTCTCTCCTTCATGGACGCGCCCTTGGCAATACTTCCTATAAACGTTTTGTGGGAATGATTTCCTTAAATTAATAATTACTGATTTTTCGAAACTAAGCATGTTAGTACTAATGCAAATGAATAATGGCGTTAATTGCTTCAACAACAAGCATAATTTGACAATTGGTTAAAAGAATCTTGAAGTTTTGCACAAGATATAGTTAACTGACAGCAAAATGCTTCAGGTCAGCCAGTAAAAGAGTTAAAATACCTACCCTGGTAAGTCTTGTTTTGTAAACAACATTTCAACACGCACGAAAACAGACCTGATAAAAACAGAAGACCTTGTGATGTTACATTTATAAAACATTCCGTAATCATTCTGGGTAATTTGAATCTTAATGCATGATAATTTACAACGTCACCGTCCCTTTGCTCTATATCATGTATATTTAACCACACATAGCAACACAAAATTGTCACATTTTATTCATTTGTATGCTAAACGTCACGAGAAATCTGAAAGAAGTTTCTGTGATGAGATTTTAATAATAACAAATGATATTAATTTATTCCACCATATATTTTCTATGTCACACATTTATATTACCCCCCATGTATCAAATCCAACAACACGGTATATCTCCAAAAATCATTCATAACTGAACATCTGTTTACAACCACACCCTTGCTTGTCTAGAGCAACTTTTCTGTTTTAAGCCCCTAGAGAAATGTGGAAATTCTATTAAGGTGAACGCCTGTACCGTAGTTGCACATGACCAAAGTGTACCTTTTTCCTTGTGATCTCTATACCTCGTCATGGATATTTAACCATCAAGAGCACAGTGCGGGTGGTTTCCCTCCATTTAAGCACTGTAACCTCATCAGAATAAAGGTACCTTCTGAGTTAACCCAGGGGGTGGGTTGAGTCCATCCCCCAATGCACCAGTTTTGGGACTATTTCACTTCAATAAGGTCATGTGGTCCCAAAAAATTCCTTTTTAACCACACAAAAACCCTGACTATTATATGTCATTTTATCCCACAAAGCACAATTACCTTTTTTTATCATAATCAGAAATATTTTTTGTGGTCCTTAAAGCGGCACTGGGGCACATTTTCACAAAATATGAAATTTCTTCAATTTGCTCTCAAATGAAATAGTCTTGGCCATTGGGAAGAACAGAGATATATTTTACACATAAAAATAACATACCCAAAACAGATAGGGACATTGTATGAGGATAAAGACATCCATGTAATTTGTTGGCCAACTTTTAAGTTTTTCCATAACTTTAATCAATACTAGTATATTACATTCATATTTTTGACTCGTACTTACTGATATTAAAACCACAAGGTTTATAGACCGATCAAATCTGTGCATAGCGTGGGAACCTGCATCGGCGTGTGTTTTATGTGGGTTAAACGCCATTTTCGGTCGTCTGCTGAATTAACTTCGCCGGTCGACGCTAAATTATAAAATCGTTTTTCTGTTTTACCCATAAGGAAGCCTGATTTGGGTCTAATCATTTCGGGTGAGGCTTTTGTATATAAAAAGCCTTACAACCATGCGAAAAATATCTATTTTGAAAAATCTTGAGGGCGCACTATTTTTCAAATGTGCCAGTGTCTCGTTTAAACTTCGTATCGAACTATCCTAGTACTGACAGTGTTTTAACATGGTTTAGTACAGTACAGATAGGCACATTGCAATGGATTATTGATTGGTTTCAAAACACCCACTGGATTCAACTTTTTCTCATGGAAATACACGGTTAGGTTGGGCCTTTGGGCATGCGTTATCCCGGTTTTGTACCACAGAAGCTAATGATATCAACTGATTCAGTATCCCTTGAACAGGATTTGAACCGTAACCAGGAGACCTTGACAAAATGTTGCATTGTCTTGCCGGTGGCTGTAAATTTAATCGTGAATAACACGTTAAGTGCAAGGGACAGCGTGACTTGACAAAGTCGATGCTCTCCAAAAAATATCATGAAAATATCTTCATTATCATTTGAAATTAGGATAATAAGTTCAATAAATTCTCGAATGAGTAGTCGTCAAAGATTGGGTTTTGAGAAATATTTCAGAAAACCATCTCACTAAGACTGGTTTGAGAAATTTATAATGAATTCTAAAGAGGTTGGTCGAGAAGGCTGCCTTCAAAGTTTTTAAATTACAATTTAAAAGTCAACTAAGTGTTTGGGTAATCGGAAGGGAAACTAATATCCGAAACAAATATTAGTTCCAATTTCGTTGAACCGAGAAACGCATGCAACTTTAGTGTTTACCTAAGATCTAATTCTGCGCCCGTCTCGAAATAATTTTAAGAAAACAATCCCTAAGAAAGTTTGAGCAATGAAAATAAACAAAGACGTGGAGCTTGTTAATTGAAGATTTGTTATTCGCCATGTTTTTTACTGATTATTTTTGTTTTAGCTTCAGGTTACGTTCGTTGGGTTCAGGGAAGTCCACTGAAAATAAGGTTGAGATGAAACGATTACCAACGTCAAAGCTGCGTTAAGAAGAAGAAAAGAAAAGGTGGGAAAGTGTTTAGAGTGGTCTTTCTTGAAATTGGTTCTTTCTAAAGCTAATAATCGTCTTGAGGTCACCGTAATTGTGAGCAATAATAAAAAATTTGACTAAGTTTGGGATGCAACCTTTTGCACGGAATGCGCTTCCTTCATTGCTCGTACAGTGATCATCACATCCCTTTTGAATTATTGGAAATGTTATTTCTCTTAAAGAAATTATCAGTATCTGGAACCTGGGTATACAGACAGTCACATATTTATTATTCTCCTAAGCTATGCCAGATTTTCCTGTTCCACTTTTCTAAAAATAATTGTTTTGATTTTAGGGCTGTGAATTACCAGTGACGTTTTAATATTGCGGCATTTCCAAATAGGAAATCCAATTCATTTTACGTGACTAACACCTAAGGATTAAGATATGCAAATCAACACCCTTTTTCTTTTTCGCGCTTAAAAATATACAAAATTTAATTTATTCTAATGCCCGTAATAAACCAAGAGCTTAAATTTCATCCAGGTTGGGAAAAAGTCTCGCATAAATTTTACAATAAAGACATGTATCAACAGCGTTTGCAGACGACGGTATAGTATTAAGTGGTGATTGAAGCTAGAAATGCTTAATTCTTCCGACTTAACGTTTGCGCGTTATGCCAGCATGTTCAAAAACACACGTTGTGTTTTGCTGATATAATTTGTTTTGAAAACACTTGTTGAAGTTTATTGGCTAATATAATGTTCGAATCAGTCAAAGAATCTGTTGCCAGGAGACATTAACGGTCTACATGATTTTATGTGGATCATGCTACAAATCCAACTTGATGTTAAACAAGTCCCTATGTTAGCGCCATTCTATTGCTTATACAAACCCGCTCTCAGTTTCTACTAATATTGTTCAATAGGGAAATAGTTTTTTCACGTAGACTCTGCCATGTATGTCTTTGGAGATCTCGCCCGCATTTGCAAAAGTGGGGTCTGGGACTGCACTTTCAAATATGCATTGAAGAGGATGTTACGTGTAGCATGTTTAGTTAATAAACTTCAATAGAAAAGTCACCTTGCCTTCCACCTCCATTATACGCCCGCATCGAAGTAACATTCGCCGTTAGAAATCTTTTGAAACATACTTTAAAAATAATTTATCTGGAACCACTTTTTAGCAAATGAGTTGCATTTTTCTTTGACATTATAAAGCAGGCAATTCAATTCAGTTCCAAATTGACAGCCTTTCATATTGATAGTATTCATATCAGACATCATGAGCTAAGCTGTGCTCATCCACCAACGACTCAGTTCATAAGCTTTGAATGTATATGTATTGACACGAGCTGACCTTGTGTCTTCTGGGTGTCATAAATAATCACAAAGAGGGAATGTATTTCTAAATACGCTGGCGAATGTAAGTTACTGAAATGTGCCAAGGGAATTGAGATTTTATTAGCTCATAGTGCGAAGTCTTTTCTTAGCAATTCGCAGCAATAATCGAATACTCAGGTGACAAAAATGTCAGGGACAAGTTCCTTAATGTGGCACGAGAGGCAATTTTAGTAGTGAAACTCCCTGAGGCATGGAAAGGAACTCCTGGATCCTGGCACAAGGTGATACCGCCTTACTTGCTAAACGAAGCATGGTGGATCGGTCTACGTTGGGCTAGTCCTGTACGATAGAATGGTCAACTCTTTTTTGATGTAATGTCGCAGACCTTGAATCCTTCGCTACATTGAACCTATGTTATTGAGAGATATTAATTTGAAGAATATGAAAACCATTTATGAATGCAAGTCTGAACTTAAAGGTGGGTAACCATGACCATATCGTCAAGACAAAAGTTACCTTTGCACTTGATCGTGCTAATGTTGTTCAAGAGATGACCACTGCAGTTCATGAGACATTCGCTAAACGCAATGAAGCGGTTTTCACATAGCATTTGTGTTTTGTTCAAGCTGTCATTTTGTCACGTTCTTCCATGGGCAATTAAAATACCGGATTTCCTACTGGATAAAATGAGACAATATAATACTTGGCATTTCATCAATTTGACAGTGTTAAGCGATTATTTGCGGCGGTCAATTATATAAAAGTCACTACTCACTATCATACCAAATTAAGACAAGCAATTAATTATTAGCATAAAGCTTGTTTCATTATTTTAAATTTGACCACGGAGAGCTGTCACTTTAACACACATTTGATTTGCACTTGCTACGATATTCCTTACGCGTCTCTCTCACCTCCAACAGGTTCATTTTGACGCTTTGACCACTTTTCATGAAACTTGTTTAGTCTCCTTCACCATGTCGTTATCATGGTTATGGAGATATTTAGTTTTACAACCAATTTCATTAAAGGCATCTGTAAAATGCTTCAGCACTCCTCAATCTGAAGCGGCGTCATTGTACTCTTGGGGGATATTTGTTTTTTTTTTTTCAAATAGTTATCTTTTCGCAGAATGCTCGCTACACGTAAGCGTAGTATTCAGAAGGTGGCCGGTTTGAATCTGGGCGGATGCACGTGCCTTTTTCACCAATACCCAGTGCCTAATAGTCTGATGCTCGGCCCAAAGAACCATGCAGGTGACCTTGCGCAAGAGTCCACACAAAATATTTTGATGATTTCTAGGGCAAGAGTGACGACTGAATTCTAAATCTGGATGATGCCCGGTGGCATCCTTGAGCATTTGGAGATAGGGTAGGGGGTTAAATTAACAGGGGTAAAAATTGGTAAATGTTTCATAATGGGTTTTAAAAGAGTTGTATAGTCATGTCAGCTGGTCTATGGATTAAAAAAAGGTATAGTTGCTCTATCTAGGACATTACTTTTAACACATCAAGTCTAAATTGGTTTCTTCAACTAGGTCATCAGGGGTAAACAATTTAGAATGCACAGATCTTTCAAAATGAGCTCAAAATTCTTCATTCTGTTTGATATTAATGTCAAATATAGGGTAAGATATAGGTTACACACTTTGTTGGACATTTGTGGTATAAATAAGGGTGAAATAATGGAGAAGGGCCCAGGGTCTATGGGGGTTAATCATTTAGTCTAGTTCGATACCTTAGCAATGATTGACATGAGGTAAAATGTTTATTTTCTGTTGTAACATTCCCTAAGAACCAATTTGAAAACCCAATTTGATGAAACAAAATCGGATCGTTGTTGAGAATAGTTAATCCAATGATGACCTTGAACAAATTTGGTCTGTAGGGTAAACACAAAAGGTTGAAGGGTATAGCAAACTATACCTTTTTTAAACCTTAGGACAAGATAAACACTTATATACATATTTCAAATCCAACATGAAAACATTTACAAATTTTACCACTGTTAAAATTACCCCCTTCCCTTCGCACATCTCAATGATGCCAAAAGGGGCATAATCCAGTTTGAATCAGCAGGTCAAATGTTGCCTAGAAACCACCAAAAATTGTGTGCGACGCTTGCGACAAGTCATATGGGTCGACGCACCGCCGGACATAATGTACATTGGAATAAATACAGGGTATATAATCTGAGGTCTAAAAGACAATAAAGTCAGCTGAAAGCTATTAAATGCTTTTTGAACAGATTCCGTATGGTGTTAATGGCAATGGTTCATTGTCAATTACTGGGGCGTGTAGATTGCTGACAGAATTGGAGTCACTGCTGAAAATCTAAGGCTACTTTTGGAGCATTGCTGTAAAATGACTCTTGTTCATAGAGCATTATGGGGTCCCATTAACACTGGGCATTAAAGGTATTATTTTGGGTTATTGCTGGACTCGGAAAATGATCTTTTAGCTCCTATATGCAATGGCAATTAGCACGTAATATAAGGCGCAGACAATATGGCAGTCAAAGACTGTTGTTAAGGACTGTCTAAACATAAGACCAACATTGAATAATGGCAGATGAAATTTGCACATTATTGGGAGTTACAGTCATCATTGATATTTGAGGTAATCGCTGGAATTGAGTAATCTGTTGAATGTTAATTTTTGTTTAGACGGTGTGCTTTTAATGAGACGTGTGCATGCGTGGCACATTTGAAGAGAAAAGTCATTATTGCTTGAAAATATATAAAATGTTAAGAGTTTGGACAACGA
>JAMKCH010025622.1:0-27593 GCA_023653785.1 Ophioderma brevispina | reverse complement strand
GAAACGGGGGTGGGCAGTTACAAGAGTCCGTGGTGGGGGAATGAGGTTCGCGATAAGCGCAGCAACCAAACTACCGCCTGATGTGACAGTTCAAGAAAGAGTGAAAAGAGGAGTCTAACAGCGGAATCACCGCTTTCTGTCCCGACAGTGTAAATGAAAATGTGGCGGAATAAATACAGTAGAAGGCCTAATGGAGAAGCCGAACGATTGGAAATGTCCCCACTACCGGAAACCCCTCTCTCCCTTATACCCCAAAACAAAAGAACCCCTCCCTCCTTTCCACAAACAAAAAAAAAACATCTTCTTCCCCCCCAAAAAAAACCTCATCTCCTCAAAAAAAAAAAAAACAAACCTACCACCCTCCAAAAAGAAGAAATAATTACATTCCCATTTCCAAAAAGAAGAATACCCCTCCCCCTCCCCAAAAAGAAGAAAAAAAACTCCCTCCCCACCCCCAAAGAAAACTCCTATCCTCCAAAAAAGAACTAAAACCCCCTACCCACTCCAAAAAACAAAAAATTAATATAATTGTTATTTTGAAGTGGTTTTAAAGAAAAGAAAATGAAGAATCCAAACAATAAAAAAGCTGTAAATCATGTACTGAACTGACTGACACCATATTTGTTGATTTAAACAGCCATGAGATGCAGTACAATCGGATGAGATCGCGGTCTCCTTATCTGAACTATCAATCGTAATTGCGACTTAATCTAAATCCTATTAATGGGACTAATCGATGAGGTAATTAGTGCGGTCTTCGGAACGTTCGTTCTTTCAAAGGGAATGCACTTACTTCTGGATTTAATCTGTACACTATTGATGATTAAACTGAATCGCTCAATCGCCCATGTTTTCAGTCTGGACTTGGAACAAATGAACCATGATAATACCCCGTCCTTCGGAGTTGACGTTAATCCGTCGGTCCCTTGTACAGAGAGGTCCCAATACCTGTGCATGCCACATCACAGTCCTGTCGAAGAGTATGTCCCAATTCCGTCCCGGTAAAATGGACCCAATGGATAAGCTTCCTGTTGAGGCTTTCTTTTCTTGGGCTACCAGGACATTTTTCCGATAAATCAAATCAATTCCAAGACTCCTGCTTTTGCAAATATATGAAAAATGTACCAGGGCGGGGGTGGGGGGGGGGGGTATTACAAGATAGCTCCATCAGGTAAGCGCTCGCCTCCAGTGTTATGCCCATCCATGCTATAGGCTTGCGGTCGAGGCCTGTGGATTCAGCCTATCTTGTAATTTCCCTGGACAAGAAATTACCTAACCGCTTGGTTGTCCATTTAACCCATGCGATATTTGGAAGCTGGTCCCTCCGGCGAATGGTTATCATTGTATTTATGTTTGCTGATAAGGAAACGCTGATCCCGATCTGCCTGCATCCCGTGAAATGATGCTAAATTGGTTTTATGGTATGGTTGGCCACAGTGATCAGTCGCCCATTGTGAAAGCGCCTTAGAGGCCAATACTAAAGCGCTAATATAATCCGTCTGCTATTATCGGCATCAACTCCGTGTCCAACCCGTGGTGACTATTATTTTAAAAGCTTAAACGGTAACCCGGACGGTCGGGCGGGGAACCGGTATGAGGGTGCTCTTACTTACGCATATCGAACGTAAACTTGACTAAAAGGGGTATTCAATTGGAATTTATTATCCGTTTTTATATTTAAATTAAGAGAAGACCTGGAAGTGGCACGTTACAACCCTCGGTGAGGTGGTATAGTACTTCATTTTTTCAAACCGGCGAAGATTAACCATTTAGCTTTTCTTTTCAATCAAATTCATCTCGCTACCCTAGCGCTTACGAGTAAAGCGGTGTCGTAAAACCACTAGTCCGTCCACTTGAAAGTGTGCGGTCCGGTATGGGACCCTTATATAAAAAAAAATCTCATATCATCAGAAGGTGTCCAACGAGCTCTTCTTATATTTGTCTTAAAACAACAAAAAGAAAGCTAGTGTCACGGAAATTCTAAATCATCTGGAATGATGAGTGCCTTTGGAACATCGTAGAGGCAGAAAACCCCAAGATTTACACTTTGACACCAACTCCTACCAGTTAAGCCAAGACGGTCCTATCAGGAACAATATAGGTCCTTCCACCTTTCGGATTACGGCCATCTTGCCTGGAATGGCAAAATCCATTCAAATTTCTGGGAGACTTTCTAAATCTAGAGAACGACATGTATGTTTTGATATGTATGCATTAAAAGTATGGGTCACATTTGAATAGCACAATTACTTTGAGGTCGGGTATATTAAATTGTCTGAAAGCTTCTGAATGAGGAATTACTACGGAACTAACACCTTTTGTTATAGGTTATGCTGAGTGCGGTGAAAGCCGCTATCTACTACTGCTTTCAATAAATTTACGTGCCACAAAGGACTGTTTCAAATGTTCTTAAATTGTTGCCCAAGAGCCTTTGCCGAATGGAACTGTCTCCCAACAAATATCAAGGATGCTCCTACTCTTGGTTCCTTCAAGATTGGGTAAAGGAAAGGCATGATCAACTTAGGCCAAGTTTTTAACCAAGCCACTAAAAAAATAATGCATGTGCTCATCACAACGCGCCTACCATTTGCACTCCAAGCGAGGCATTAGCTCCCAAACCAGAAGGTATGGGTTAGTCCGGAAGGGCCTCTGTGCAGCTGGGAAGGGCTCTCAGCAGTTGTAAAGAGGTCTTGAGTAGTTGGAAAGGAAGATTCTGGTAGATAGACATGGGTCAGTAAGTAAGGGAACCTGGTACTATCAGACCGGGCCCAAGGGTGATATCACAGTTTACTAATGCTAGTACGGGTCACGTCTATACGGTTTCGTACGTATCCCACCTAGTGGCAGCGCCAGGGGCACACGGTGTTTTTTTTCTTGCCCCACCAGTCCCCCCCCCCCCCGCTGAATGAAAATGAATGGATTTTTTGGTAAAATCCGCAATTTGGTGGGCCAAAAATACCCAATAATATGCAAATCAGTAAAAAACCAATTTATGCCAGATATTCCCCCGTATTTTTCACCATCCCAATTCCCCCCCCCCAAAAACAAAGCGGTCTGGTGCCGCCACTGATCCAACAACCCGCAAACCGTAAAACCGAGAACCGTGCATTCTATTTTTTATTTTAGGGCATGCCCCTGCTACAGCCAGACCGGAAGCACTAATCAATGCTGCATGTACGCATGCGCACATTAACTCTTCGTCTGGCTGCTTGTCAAATCCTAATAGTGTTTTTTTCAAAAAGCATAAAAAGTTGAGTAGTTTTTGTACGTGTATGTACATTTGGCCATAAACAAATAGTTATGAGGCGTGCCTAACCTAGTACTCAACTGGTCGCGCCATTTACTGTATCATGATCTGCTGAGTGCAGCTTTTAAGTGTGACTGAAAAAAAAGAAGAAAAAAAAAGCAACTGCGAGTCTAGTCTGCGTGATATTCGTACCTACCCGCAAAACCCTAATTGTTCCATAGGTCTACATTGGGTTGCGGGAAATATGGGATCCCGGCTAAAAAGCTTATGTAAGTTCCAGATTCCGAAGCAATTATTCATGCAGACGTTTGGTCACACATTGCCCCATTGAGATAGCTACAGGGATTATGTTAACTAAGGCACTTTGGAGTCTTTAACTCAATGCGATTACTCACGTTTGAAGGAAAAACTCGGCAATTTCACTTCTTCTTTCTTCCGCTTCTATCCGGATTCTATCTAATCCGCAGCATCAGCGCCATGTGTTTTTACATCTCCAGGGTATCTATAACAGACGCCCTTGGCCACTGACCTGGAGAGGTCAGGTCATATTGCGTATCGCTGTGTACAGGTCCGCCGATCCCCCGTGTTCGATTTTCACTCGTATCAACCCTGCTGCTCTTTTTGGAGCTTAGGTGATTGCTAATATTTGCAGACTACACATCAGGGACATCATGATGAAATCGGTCACAATCAAACTCGCTGTGCAGACAATGACCATCACAGTTTTGCAGTCTAGCCGAATGCGTAAATTATTCTGTACACAACGATACGCAGTGCAACTTTTTATCATATCAGTAAAAGATTTTCCTTACTCGAGTCTTACGTTTAAGACTTAAGAGAATGTAGATTTGTACTCTAATTGTTCAATTTCTGTTTTGAAAAAATGTAATGTTCGATGGCGGAGCCTGGGTAGCGCCACTTCACTGTGCCAACTGCCTGGATGTAAAAACAATAAGATTTGCATATGCGGCCAACATTCAAATGCAAAATTTTGACAGCAAAATACCGGATGGTAACGAAAAGCAGCAGCGACCACATTGATCAAAGTGAGACTGCAGCGAGTGTCGGTACCTTGGGTAAGTATTCATGCATTTTCGGCATGTTTACCTAACTCCCGTCATCATTCATTTTTCTGCTCAAAGACTACGACAGCATACCGACACAACCAGAACCATGACAACGCGTAAAGGAAATACATCGTTGGAATTACACGCAAGCAACTATAGCGCGTAGGTAGACCGCCATTTAAGACAAAGAATTGTGCAACGGGGGGGGACTATCAAACAATTAGACATAGTTACTTTCATAGAATTGCTACTTTGGCTTAGTTCGTCGCTGGAGACGTTAGGAAACTGAAGTACTTTCTAAAGATTTTGAAGAGCACATAAGTTGGTCATTGTTCCCGTTCAGTAAAATCGGTTTCGTAAAGGGTAATTGTTCGCAAACACTAGTATACCAGACACTGACTCTTTTATACTCTCAGTCATAATTCTTTTTCTCTGCGTTAAGACAACGGCAGCATTCCCGCCAGACAGACCATGACCCGCGTAAGGGAAATACATAGTCTGCGCGTTACACGCACGACTCTCGTGCATGTAGACGCCTATTTAGAAAAGGAATTGTGTCGGAGAATAGCTTGACACGTCATAGACCGGGCTATCCCATATGGAGTGTCCAGTTAGAGAAACCTCGAACTACTGTCTATTCGAGGATGCTGCTGATTAGGACACTCCAAGTATACATTGTTGTGACTCGTCAGAGGCAGTACATAAGCTATTTGGGGTTCTTGCACGCATTAAAACTGGATTGCTCAACCTTGACGTACAAATCCATACCTAAGGATACCGATTGTTCTAACGGAGGTAAGTCGGAATATCCAATAGGAGGTCGTCAAGTGATTTTAAAACGTTCCGACAGGTTTTCTGTGTCGGTGTGAAACAAACCCCGCCATATCCTATGTAATCAAATTCGTCAGCCCCGTGTCAGAACTACGTGAGGCTTGCAGAATACATTTATGATAAGGCCGGCATTGAGGCATGAAAACCTGAAGTGAATCCCGGAAGTGAAATAAGCCAAATGTGCAGCCGTTCTTTACTAAAAGATTTAGTCTGTCTTTTGTAATAATGATTAGACTAAAGTTTTTGTTTAGTATTGTACGTTGTGCAGACAGGAAATCAAAAATCAAAAGCAGCGTTTTCTTTGTAAGATTCGATTGTGATAGCAGGCAAATTCAAAACAAGGTTGGCGGGTTTTCTTTGTACTTGTTCACCGTGTGTTCAATAAGAAAACCTGGGAATATTCTCGGTATGTGGGTCTACAACCGATCCAGTGCAGTTTTGAGAAATTTGAAGATCTGCCAAAAAAATCTCTTCCTGTTTGCCTAAATCATAAAATGGAAAAAAATTATAAAAATTAGATTTTTGCAAGTCTGTAAACAAGTATAGCTCCTTCACGATAGTGTGATCATCATCCGTACCTAGTACCTCCAACAAGTGAGGTATTATAACATTCAGGGCTGTGGTTGCACAGGCATCTTCCCCTACGGACGCCCGGTATCTACACTACAGGAGATGGGTGACGGACGACGATCAATGCTACATGCAGTGCATGAATGAGCTATAACATTCCCTGCAAATAAGACCAGAACTGGCAGAAGCTACCTAATAAGCACAAAAATCAGAATATTTTAGTCATTACCGTCCCTATGGACACTTACTGCAACACCTAATTGAATAGAGAGTCATATCTTGAAGACGTAGTTTTCTTCCCTTTCTGGCAATCTCAGTTGGAAAAATAACTTATGAGAATTATACAGACTAATGCGAAACATTTAAGCTTTTTCTGAAAAATTTCAAATTTGGGACTTTGGGTGAATCCGGGGGAATCACTGATGGTGTCTTTAAATTATGCACAGAGAGCTTTGTTTAAAATAGCATGCTTGTACATGTTACCACAGCAGTTTATTATGGGAAGACTTCATAGGGGCGTTGAATACACTTACCCGCGCTACAGTATATCTGATGCCCGAGTATCCTGTATTTTAGTGTTTTTTATTTTATTTAATAGCTGCCTCAAAGTTGCATTACTTGGTCACAGGTATATTTGTATTCACACCCGATGAAGTCCTCACAGAATAAACCACTAACTGAAGTGATCAATATATCGTCAATGCAAAGCCTGTGCCAGCATTAGTCAGAGATTGCTCAGGACAGCTAATGTGAGATTCTAGCCCGAAATATGGTCCTTGACCATATATTTCCAAACCATCTCATAGTGGCGCTAGTCGTGATTTGTGTATGCTTTATTCTGTTAATGATTTATTTAAGTATGCAAAAGAGCATCGTTCTGTCAGATCGGAATGGTGGCGTGCGTGTGTAGGCACTCGTCTTGTAAATTTTACTTTATTAAAAAACATAGTACAAAATATAAAATTTTATTATTTATTTTAGGAGTTGAGATTGCAATATAAACAAATAATTAAACTGGTTGTGGTCCTGACACTCGACAAGTCACAAAGCAGTGGCGGCCCACCATACCTCTTCTTTCTGGGGGGGGGGGGGCACTGGGGGGAGGGCAAAGTGAAATTTGGGGGGGGGGGCAAAAGGAAATTCTGGGTGGGCAAAGTATCAAATATTTGGAGATCTTCAACCAATTTTGAGTCCAAAGCGCTGATTTTCCCCAAAATTGGTGATTTTTGGCCCCAAATTGGGGGTGGGGGTGGCAGGGGGAATAGGGGGACAAAGAACATTTTTTTGGTGGGGGGAAAAAGCCCCCATGCCCCGAGGGCCGCCATGGTCACCGGCTCCAAGGTGCATCTGGAAAACAGTTGGAGATTGCCGAATGGCATATCCTTTCCCCCTATTTAGCCAATCAAAAAAATGTTTGATTGTCATCATCCGACGACCTTATTTTGGAAATCAGGAAATGTTTTTTTTTCCTTTACTGGGCAAAAAGAATACTGACCCTAAATTTTGAAAATTCCCTAAAATTGTTTTTTTTTTTTCAAGGTTTGACTTTCGTGAAAATGGCAAAAAGATGATGTTTAAACAGTTTCTTGGCATGTTAGTTGGGTGTCATAATGTACAAAGATGCATTTTTGAGTAAGATCAAACTTGATTTTTAGTGTTTGATTAACTTCGTAACGGTGGTTGTTCAGATTTATTTGTATTGGTCTGCTGACATTGATATGAGAGCCTGGCACTTGCACATACACCCCATCAAGTACCTGGGGAAACAAACTGCGGTTTTGATGGTAGGAAGCAATAAGCATGTTGCACGCCCTTTGCAGTACTGTGTAATAGGCTGGTGTAACCACTAAAACGGCAGTTTTTGTTTTATCTTGGGAATGAAATGGATTGAGGGCTAAAATTTCAGGACGACAAGCAGAAAAATATGGCCTTTCATCCGATAGCAAAATCGATCGACTTCCTCCGGTAAAATCAGGGGGTTCCCAAATACGATCGGAAAACAAATGCACTTTACATAGAACAACATGTTTCATACAGTTTGCTATTGACATTAAAAAAAGAAAAAAAAAGTTTTTCGACCGACCGCCAACTCTAAAAAGTCATCTATGCCAGACACAATTTTTTTTTGGCCTTGTTAAATGGGTAACCCGTATGGTATGTCCCAATACATTTGACTTGACCTTCTTTATTTATCACTGCCCGTGTTGTAAAATATTTATTTTCTCTGCTCTTGCGTTTGGTGGTAGCGTCAGGGGAATATGGAAAAGAAATTGGGCAATTTGTTTGTGGAAACATGGCAGGACCAACTCACACAGTTTACATGGCACAGTGTAGCCATAAAGATAACACAAGACTATGGATCATTGGCTTTTCCTATGATGGATCTGCCCCGGGTAAGTTTTCTCCAGCTGGATATATACCAAAGGATTGTCAGGTCAGTTTTTGGTTGTCAGGTCAGGTTTAGGTTTGTCAGTCGGTTTTTTTTGAGACCTGCTACCTGGTATCCTGTAACCAGTACTAGCCTGTCCCAGGGCCGGGTCGTCGGCGGCTAAACCGACTCCCCCCTCGGATTTGTAAGGAATCTGATAAGGAGGGTAGCTTGTTACCCCGGTAGAATGAAACAAGAATCTAACCTACAATGGCGTTAGCTCTGGAGAGCTAATGCCAGCCATCGCACATGCTGCATTGCATGTTGGGCAAAGTTGACCAAAGGCTATGCCCACCGCCGATAACGGTGGATTGACGTCAGGAAGGGCATCTGGGCAATTACCTTTTGCTCCAATAAATCCTCACACAAATCATTTATTGCTGAGTGTGAGGTGAATCCGGCCACCCTCGTTTACGGGACAAAACCGGATTTAAAACTTTGGTCTAACTAACTATCTGGATTAACATTTCTTTATTACACGACTGTATTTTTTTTAAAGTACATAAAGTTTGTTAATTAACCAATTGCCTGAGGCATTTAAAAGTTGTGGTACAAATTACATAATGTTCTGAGATTTCATCACATTAGAAAATTTTTTAAAATCTGTGACTTAACTTTTCTATGATGATTTTAAACCAGGCCCTTACATAGTCGAGGTGTGGGAATTAACAAAATGGACCTAATCCCCTTAAATGCCCTTTTCTGGGACTTTTTAAATGGTCACTCATTAACCAAAAAGTGGACTTTCTTGGCCCCCCCCCCAAATTGTCTTTAATTTTAGACTTTTTTATCCCAAAAATCCCCTTCCCACATAACAAGCACTGTCTGTGTGGCATGCCAATTGTGTGCATATGTGTGGTGGCATGTGTGTTTACCGTCTTTGTGTATGTGTGTGGTAATTGTATCATCAGCAACTTTGATGTACTATTTTAAATGAGATTTGTACATCAGCCAGTGGTATAGCAGCGCGTACTAACCATAGGACGAGTGGACAAAGTCCCACGGGCCCCCCGAGAGTTAGGGGCCCCAGAGATTGGAGAAAAAAGAAGAAGAAAAACAAGATTATAAAATTTGCAAATTCAAACCTGGGCCTAATGGCTATAATACTGTATTTATTAATTTAGGGGGATTTAATGGCCCTCTAGATGCCTTCTACCGTAAGCGAAGCCCCTATCTTAAGTCAATGTAAACAAGTCTGCATTTGATAACGATATGCGAGAGGCCCTATATTAATGTCAATGCGACCGGTCTGCATTAAAAATGACTATGAGCCAATTACCAGGGCCCCTATAACAAATCATAATGGCGTTGGATATTAAATGACCCTTGTTATGGGCCCTGCAGTGGTGGCTGTTCATCTGTACTTGAAATTTTTGATCCCTTCTGAGCATACTTGACCCAATGGGAAATTCAGAGACCGGTGGTGAAAGCATCTATAGTCCGTCGGAGCCATAGTCCGGGCTCATAGACAACAACGAAATGATCGGGAACTAATGCTGCGTGAAGAGTCCACTGAATTGATTGCCCTATTCCTTACCAGTTAAGCCGGACTGTGAGTATGCCCGGCCTCTAATTCCTTCTTACACCTGCAATGTTACTCATTACTGTTTTTCTAGAATAATGAGAAATTGGGGGCCCGAAAGTTTTAGATAATGAGTTTTGGAGTAAGAAGGGCCATGGAGGGGTCTAGAAGACTAAAGCATAGTGTGGATTAAGTGACCCATGGCTATGGCCTTGAGATGCACTGTTGTGTTATTCATTTATAACGTCGAACACTGAGTTTACTTCGCAGAGAAATTGGAAATTTGGGGGCGCCGGAGATTCAAGGGCCAAGAGTTTGGACTGAAGCAAGTGGTGTACAAGGGGAGGGGGTACTACCCCCCTGTGGAGAAAATCTTGCCCCCCTCCTTTCCCCCTGAAAAAAATTGAGTGATTTTCTGCAACACGTGCCAATTTACATGAAAGAACATAGGCCCTATATATACAACAATTTTAATATATGCTTGCCCCTTGAAAATGTACTGTCCCTCACTTTGTTGCCCCACCCCCCCCCCCCCCGAAAAAAAGCTGGTTTTTACGCAACTTAGGGACAAGTTATGTACCCCTTTAAACGTCTACGGAAACAATTCTTTTTTTTAATGGCTTACACAACAAATACCCTAACCCTAAGGCAAAAATTTAAAAAATATATATTATTTTGGGTAGATTTCGAAAGAAGGTACATGAAACTCTTGCCGTTGGAGAGAGAGAGAGGAGTTATTTCATCTCTAACACGGTATTTCATAAATTAACATTCTCAAGATTCGAGCCTTCGAGGTCGGGGACGGTCGAAGTGTTATGTAAACTCTTGTTCTATCCATTGAGATTGTTGAACTTTGATACAAAATTTTGAGCACACCTATATGGGCCCCAATTTTTTTGGTCACGGGCCTCGAACATGCTTGCTACGCACTGGTTATATCATACATGTGACCATCAACACATGTGTGGTGAAATGTCATCGGGGAATCATTTGGGACCATTTTAACCTGAATGTTAAGGTGATGACCCGATTAAGTATATATAAAGGTTTTCATTCATCTTTTAGAATGGCCAAGCTCACCAACAACCAGTCATCCACATCAGTACGTTTAACGGGATATTTTCAACCCCCTTTTGGATGTGAGAGCTGAAAACGTGATTTGTAATCCAATAGAGCACAGTTGTAAATTAATATTTGTCAACCAAACAGTGGCATATTTTCACTCATAACCTCCTCAACCAAACTCCTTTAGCTGCCTAAGATTTCACAGTGGTAAATGAGAAATAGTACCTTTCTTTCTTCAGATACAATGTACCAAAATTTTTGACCACTTCGGGTAAATCTGGGGTTCTGGGGGCAAGGCTCTTTAATCCGGGCCATAATTGGTCACTAGTAATCAATAAGGGGCCTATATTTGTTGTGATTCAGTGGGCTGGAATAGAATGAGCTTAATTGGGCTCCCTATAAACACAAGTGACTTCTTTACCTTTCTGATCATGACATTTGGCGCAACTATACACCAGTTCTGCTTGTGTTTGATGTGATCAGTATTTTAGCGGTCGATAGATTTTATACCAGATAATTACCCAGAGTCTCAGCAAGATGACATGCAACCAATGGCGTAACCAGAGCTTTGCAAATGAAGGGTAGAAGGGGTGCTGAGGCATTTTCTTCTTAGGGGGCTAATCTGTGTCCTCCTCCATAGATTGGGGGGGGCTGGTGGGGACAGGGTACTGAGCCCCTCCCCCTTCGCCCCTTTGGTTAGGCCACTGCATGCAACTCATTTAGCTGCAATGGAGATTGGCCCTCTGAGCTTGTGTGACAGTGTCACACTGATATCCTTTGCATTGCATGCTGTTTTTTCTGTGGGTAATGACCAATCATTTGTACCAACCAGAATGCACTGCAACCACTTTGACCCGATGCATCACACAACTCAAGTACACATGTTATCAAATTAAGATGCGATAAATTGTATTTTAAAGTCTGCTAGTTAACTAAACCAATTCAGGCTGAACAAAATTAAGTGTAATTTGTTCAAAATCCCAAAATATCACCTCAATATGGTAGTGGTGGATCCCCCCTATGTGCTCAGTCCATTTCAATGCATGTGACATAATGAATTGATTATCTCTCTTATTTTCAGATCCTTCTTTATGGGCAAGGCAATTCCTCTCACCAGATTCAAAAGGAGAACACAATCCCTATTGAATATGGAAGGTACAATATTTTGTAATTTACAGATTCATTTCGGCTACTGGTCTAACTCAAGTGGTAGAATCATTCCCTGAATCCAGACATGCAGTTGCCAAGTAGGTCCTATCCACCTTGTATCATTTTATAATTGGTTACTTTTTGTTTTGTTTTTTATTTTTGTTTCTAATGTTGGATTTTTTTTTCTGGCATGTTTTGTTGTTACTTAAATTTGTACTATTTAAATCATTAGATTTTTTTAATTTTTTTTTATTTGAATTAAAAAAACTTGTCTTATTTGGAATTATTATTTTTTTTCATTGTAGGGTTTTTAAAATTTTTTTTAACACCTTGGCCAATAGGTCCCGTAACTGTCATATAGCATCTGTCTAGAACTTATTTTCTTCAGACGCTACCCGGAATCTATAATCAGGGACAGAATTAGCCGACCAATTGCGCTTATGTCAAGTTGGTCAATCAGCAGCGCAAGCACCCTGTGATTGGTTAGAATGTGTAGTATGGGGGGAGCATGTTCGAACAAAATATGAATTCAAAATGTTAAACAGTGCCTACTTGGTCGGGTTTCCGACGGTAGGGACCCAATAATAGCTTTAAATGTTCACAGATTATTCTCACGGCCATTGTTCTTCAAACCGGCACATTATGTCAGATATCACAATTGGTCTCCTTATCTGCCCTTATATAGAACATTCAGTTTACACAGACCCATACTGCCTGAAGTGTTTGTTACGAACCAACAAAACCCAGAAACCTGATAACGTACAGAGCGGCTTTTCAATTCACAGCTAAAAATGAAGATCGTATGTTGAAAGATGCTTGTTTATCATCAATGATGTTGCCCTATAGAACCATTGGCTTTGTTCTATAACAAACTCTTCTACCTTGTCCATATGATTGCTAATAGTACTTTTTGAAATTTTTCTTAATTCAGTTTTCTAAACGGGTGTTAACCTTAATCAAGATATTGTTATTCAACTTCCTCAAAAGCAAACTTTTAACAGATTATAAATGGATATCAATCTGGTGCTAGCCATTCACTGTAAGTATCTGCAAAGGAAAAAAATCCCTGTAAGCTTTAGGTTATTTCCTAGATTTGATATTTTTTGTAAAAGAATTGTTTTTTTTTTTTAAAAAACATTCATTTTGTGAGCATGATGGGCAATAATAGCACATTTTTGAAGACTGCCCCCAATTTCAATTTTGTTTGAGATTTATTGCACATTTTGTTGTATTGCTAGTAAACTATACCTGTGAACATTTAACCCTCAAAAGTGTGCATATATCATAAAAGGATTTTGTAATTAGATTCAGGGACCCCCGATCCATATTAAAAGGTGCAACGAGAAAATTCAAGTAACAACCGGTCTCCCGAAAACAAATGTGAAAATTCTGATTTTGGCATTTTGTAAGCTTTTATATCAAAAACATCTCCATACTGTAAGGATTAAGCCTAGAATTGTTTCTTTGATACAAAATTGTGAAATTCCTAATTTCGTTAGGAGCAATACAAATTCACCTGCATGTTCTATTGAAATTAACCTATACAAAATCACCATTGTTTCATTTTAAGTTATTTCTGTAACCGGTCTGGAAGGTAGGGAATCCATTGAGTCATCTAAAATCTATATGAAATCACTCCACTCCATATCACATAATATGGAGGACTGAATCTCTCGTTGCAACCTTTAATGCAAACACTGCAAAAGTGAAATTTCTGTCTGTCATTCTTAAAATAGCACATCTCACAAAAATTATCCTAAATTGATTGCGTCAACAACTAACACAGCTAAAAATGTGAATGAAGGGATGTACTGGTAACTAATTTTTTATATTGGATGTTTTCAGTGGTATTGAATGATTATCTGGATGCTAATTATCAATTACAAAATCTTCTAGCAATACTAGAGCATTTTTCAATTAAGATTGCCATTCACAGGTATAGTTTTTCTAGCCAATTACAGTGCAACTGTGCAAAGCTCTCAATTTAAAAAAAAATTGGGGGGTGGCCTTCAAAAAATGTGTTATAGGGGGGGGGGGGGGGCTTTAAGTAACTGAAAAAATACCACCCAAACCGTCGTCCCATGGTCATCCTTGTTGTCGTCGTCATCGTCACAAAGGTGGTCAGGCCCTGATATTATTCCCAGTACAATAACAGTATCGGTTTCAATTTGTGTTAAAGAGAAGAGTACCATTTTCAAAAAAGTCATATCTTTTATTTTCTATTTAGTTACACCAAAGGTTTAGTCAAATTCTTTAAAAAAGTGACATTGTTACTTAGTACTTGGGTTGACCTAATAACTGATGCTGAACACTGTAAAATTTTTCTCATAACTGCAGGCTAATTTTGGCCAAGTGTTGATCCCGGATGGCTTTACACCACCTCCGACTCTTCTGACAAACAAATGGTAATGGAATACTATAACCACTGGAATTGGGATTTTTCTCATAGAGTTAGTGGTTCCAAAAAAAAAAATGGCGATAGAGTATCTCATATGGACACCCGGAGTATTCGCCCTTGAGAACTTGTATGATGGCCCAAGCACCAAGTACTAATACAGATTTTTAAACTTAAGTTTAAAGGAACCAGGTGTATTGATCAACCCACAATGCACCAGTTTTAGGGATTTCACCTCAATCAGGTCATGTGATCCCTACAAAAATCCTATTCTTAACACCTAACAACCTGACTTTTTTCACTCATTTTAGCCCACAAGCATTAGTATTGGGAATTTTTAGCATGATTATGACTATCTTGTGGTTCTTGAAGTTTTGGACCTTTTTATCCCTAAGTACTGACATATGTTTAGTACACAACATTATAGGCACTTGCATGCTCATGGGATTTGGGTTCAAAACACCCTCTGGGTAAAGCCATGTGGGGAGACTAGCTATACGCAGTATGTAGTTTTTGCGGGGTTGGTATGCGGACCCGATTTCCAATCCCGGAAGCGCAGAACTAAATTTAGGATGCCAGAGGGACACAAGAACGGAGTTAGCAAAATACATATTCCAATTCCAATCCAACATCCAGTTTTGGTATATAGCTTTGCATTTTTTGTGAGTGCTATGGAATGAAATTTAGTGGGGAAGGTAACGTTGACTTTACAATGGATCATCAGAACTGAGAAAGAGCTTTAATGGGAGCTTTTAATTGTAACCCATTTGTTTGGTAAACTCTTTTTTTTCTGCTCCAGAAATCACCTTTGCCAGATTCTGTATAGGTTAGAAAAGGAAGTCATGACTTTTTCCTATGGTTTCGCAAAATGACCTGCAGTCATATGGGAAGCCATCTCTCAAAGCAAATGACCTAGACTAGGCTTGTTTGGACTCATTTGAATGTATGTTTCATGCTCATTGAAAGAGAATTTGACATGTTTGGGAAAAGAGAAAAAAATAGAGGCTATACAGACTGTCCCAAAATTTGTTAACTCGAGAGAAAGGCATTTTTTTAAAAGGAAAAGTCACACATGGGGTCGTGTTTAGAATGGTTTGCCAAGCCAATAAAATAGGCTTTTATCTGCCATTGATTTCATTCCACTCCGATACGTAAACAAAAGATATGCTTCAATCAATATGAGAGTGCAAGTTCAACTTGGTCCGATTTATACCTTTAAGCATTTGAAATGCATGATTGGCCAACAGGAATACAATGGACTTCAGAGCACACCTTCTTTCCATCTTAAGAGGAAAACAATAGATCTTGCTGTGTTATTCTGTTGAGGAAGGCTTCCCAGAGTCCTGCACGTGTTTACCAATTCAAAGTGCCCATTTTGGTTCACCCAGGGCCGGTAGTCCCCCGCGCGCGTGGCATGTTTTTTTGATGCCCAGTTGAAAAACAAAAATGGCTGACAAGCGTGCGTATTTTCAAATGCGCCCTAAAAAAACGACGGCGCTCCGCAAATTGTAATTGCTGCGTCCTTGACAAATACCACTTTGGAATGCATTGTTTTTGTTTCTTTATTGGTTCCTGTCTGTGTTATCATTTTGTAACAAAACAATTTGAAGTTAATTCTTTTCTCCGCATTTTTCTTTCCCGTTATTTTGGTTCTTACTTACTGTTTTGCTTGAATATTTACAAACGGTCTTTTCAAGATTTCAATTTAAAAAAATAGGCTTTATCAAACAAGATACACTCCAACAAAGAATGGCCTACAAACTGAAATAAAAAAAAATGAGTCGTTTTTAAAATCGAGTCGAAATTGAAAATCAAAAAACTTGTGAAAATAGTTACCTTGAATACGGTAAGTAAAAATCAATCACGAATGTTGAAAACAAATAGCATAATACAAAATAATATGTATTGCTAACAAATGATCCCCTTTTACTTTTCCGTTTTTCCCTACGACTAAAACGAACCGACCTTTTTAAAACTTATTTCTTTATTCTCTGTTTTTACTGAATTTTTCCCCACCTTTCTAATTATTAATAAAAGAACCAAAAGAGAGAGGAAGAAAGAAATTAAGAGGAATAAAAAAACCCGAAATGAGTAAAAAAGAAATCAAAGAAAGAGAAAGAATGCTAATAAAAATAATATTAAAAAAAAAGAAAAAAAAAAAAAAAAAAAAGAAAAAACTAAAAGTTAAAGCTGATAATAATCCTAGGCATGATCAATATCGATCTGACTCAACCCTCATGAATGATTTGTGCCATGTGTTCAATTTTGTCGTGATGTCCGATTTACAACGTTTGGTTTGATCTTATAATTTTTCAATTTTTTTTCTAACTATGCTGAGCATGAATAGAATACCACTTGTGGGTTTTATATTTGTTTATTTTTTATTTGGAAGTCGTTTCCTTTGTTAATTTGGTCTGCTGTCATACTCACGTGTCTGCAAGTTTTCCCGCTGTTGTTAATTTAATTTGAATATTTTTGATTTTTTAATAAACCTTTTTTTAAAGGTTTTTGTAAAAAACATAAACAACGACGGGAAAAAGAAGAAAAAAGAAATGACAAACGAAAAGAAAGAAAAACAAACGAAAAGAAAGAAAGAACTAGAAAACAAAAATAACGAACGAAAAGAAAGAAAGAAGAAATAAGAAGGGAAGAAAGAAAGAACAAAGCAAGATAAATTAAAGACAACTAAAATAAGCCAGTAACAACTAAAATAAAAGTACAAAAGAAAAACTAAAAAGAAAACTGAAAAATAAATAAAACTAAAATAAAAAGCACAATCAATGAATACCGAAATTTTAAAAGTAGAAGAGACAAGAAAGAAAACTAAAGAGAAAGAAAGAAAACTAAATCAAAAGGAACGAACACTAAAAGGAAAAAAAAGAAAGAAAAAAAGAAAAAAGGGAAAACCTAAAGCAAGAAGACGAAACAAACAAACAAAACAAACAAGAACCCACAAAGAAAAACGAATGCTGAAAGAAGCTGAAAGAAAAGGCAAGACAGATTACATGCAATTTCTTGTTTTCAGTTTTTATGTTTATTATGTCGATGTTCGAGGTCAAGCGAAACGTAAAAGCAACTGTTGGCATGAAAATAAGACAACAATGCGAGAACATCAACGCAGCATAAACTGTCCGCGTACTATTTACACTGCCATTTGGTCGTCGAAATCGCCCCGCTGTCACGCATAAGCGCCCAAATTTACCCCAATCGCTCGAGGATGCCGGGAAATTTCCTGCTCCGCGCAGGTGCGTACACAACTAAACAACTACGCACGGCTCCATTCGACAACGGGCTAGTCCGCCACTCAGTTAGTAAATATAGCTCGGTTTATCTCCCACACAGCTCTTCTAAAGACAACAGAGAATGTCTCATTGAGATTCTGTGCCCTTCTGGTCCATTATGGGTCTGTGGCAGTAACTCTACGGGTGTCCTTTATTTCTAGTTCCTTATGCTTCACTAGTCATGTAGACATATTTATCATAGGTTTCTTTTTCTTTTTTATAAGGTTGTTTGTTGTGTGGCACTGTTTTTGTTGTTTATTCTGTCTACAGAATCAGAGATTTCCTTGGGAATTCAATATGGAAGCATCTTATGTTTGTTTTGGGTTTGGGTTTGAGTCATTCTGGTGTAATTTTGAGAGATTTGATAAGGCTAACACTTGCCTAATGAAAGTGACTGACTGATTAATTTTTTGAAAAACACAAACCAAAGTATTGCTGATCATAAGATAATGTTCACCCTTTATTGACCATAATGAAGTTTCAAAAGGGATTGTCATGTCTTCATAGGTTCAAATAGCCATCAATACTTCCAATTTGAGTATGTACCAAATCATGTTTTCCCACACTCTTTACAAATGTACCAAACACAATCGGACCAATCCGATTTTACACTCCTTTTTGATGAGCAATGTCTTTTCTTTTACATATCAGATTGTAAATGAAATAAATGGCAAAACAAAATCTTATTTATTTGGCTTTAGAACATACCAAACAAAAGACCCATGCATACTTTATTTTTTATGAAATGCCTCTGTCCGCGAGTGTTAGCAATTTGTTTTGGACCGCTTGTACAGGGTGTCCCAAATGATTTAGTAACCAAAAAAATCTAGAATCATTAATTTTTTAAATAATCTCAAATGGATGATAATGGGGTTTCTTGCTGCAATCATCAACTTAGGCATACCTAAACATTTCAAAGTATTTTAGAAAACAAAAAAAAAAATCATAAAAATCGGGCTATCCAAATTGTAGAAACAGTCCAAAGTTTCAGAGGTGGTGATTTCGTCCTTGCGACAAGGGCTAAAATAGTGTATAGAACTTATTCTAAAGGAAACAAACAATATTTAGTTCTCTCTTGCTTTTCAACTATTTTGTTCGCACTCTTCTTAGCAACTGTAAACTGTACGTTTAACTCAATATTGATTATCCATGCATACAAAGGTTTGGTCATGCTTTGTTACACATGAAACTCATGCTTATCTTGGATTTTGGAGGAGTTTTGAATAGCTAATGATGTTGTAACTGGTATGCTATTGCAGGCAAATTCTATGATTACATTGGTAGATATTGAGGACCTAACAAAATGGCTTGCCACTTTACTGTGCAGCAAGGTCTTTCTTGCAAAAAGCTACTGGGCGACAAAATACTTTAGAAGTTAAGAGACGATTTGCTGTTGAGATTCCTTTAGAGAGCGCCAAGTCCCTTCTAAATGTGCTTGCCTACAATGTGAGAAAGTTTGATCGCATGGTATGGGGTCAGAAACCGCCACTCTGAAGGTTGTGGTACCAGAATATCCGCCAGAACAGGACAAACATCGCGCAGTCCGGCGAACCCTGAGACCAACCCACAAGTCAGGCTCGTCGTAACCCTGTCAATGTTACCAAGTCGTCTTTTTATGCATTGTTGTCCGTCGGGACTTGAATGGCACTCATGCAGGATACAACGCAGACATGCTTTGAGAGCTGGAGATTACAGGAGGCGAAACAATTCTGCCAATGGCCTCAGCACCAGACAAGAGGATGGCTGAGAAAAGCCATTAGGGGTGATGGGCTAACTTTACCTCAGACGGATCTGTCTCACCAGCAAGTTCGGTCGATGCAAACTAAAGCAAACCCGCGTAGGGAATTCACTTCATGATGTAGCTGATGACCGCAGCAAGTGAGTTGTTGGATGGGCATCATGGGAGGATACATCCTAAGTCCGTATGATTTATGTATTTATTAAGTATCAATTATTTATCATGTTTGTTAGTGACCGCAGCATTTATTTATTTTGAAGAAGCAGAAGCTGAAAGACCAATAAATTACTTTTCCTCCGAGTTGTGCCAAGGTATTGTTTTCTTGTCTGCCTGCAGATAATCCTTTTTTTTTCACTTGCCAAAAGTATGAAATCACCATGTCTGCAAAATTGGTACGTCTAATCGGTTTGCAAAGCCCGACTTTCAAGATCTAAAATCTTCCGCAAGCTTAAATTATGCCAAATCTAATTTAAATATGTTACCGATAACCCAATATATTTGTGTCATGGCAAAAAAAATAATAATTTTGCGTATTTTGGGTACTAATCATTCTGGGACACCCCTGTGGTGCTTGGAGCGAAGGATAACAAATGCATAGGAAGCACTGTTTTCTTACTTGCAGAGAGGGCAAGTGACAATGGCTAATGGTTATTATGTGTATGTAAAATCACATGCCTTCATTTGTTAATCATGGTGAATAATTGGATGAATAAATCCCATCCTTGAATATTAACTAATACAAGTGTCATTATGGTTAATTTTTAACAGATTCTAACTATTGGATGGGATTGAAATACACCCAATTCAAGAGGCTGGGTAGCATGGGATGAGAATTGGAGGTAGAATCTTATTACTTGTATTGTGAAGGGTTGTGTGGTTGGTCCGTCACGGGAATAAGGTCAGTTACATGATTACGGGTCTTAAGGGCGACCATTTTGAGGTGATGAATCCCATAGGCCACATGTAAACTGTCAACCAAATATGACACTGTATTTTTACTTGGAAGTGAATAGCAGGAGACTGAAGGGTAACATAGTTAAGAAAATAAAAGGTTATTTTGAAATTTGCCCTGTTCATTTCAGTAATCACTATAAGCCCAAAAACAATTCAAAAGATCTGTAGACAGATCTGAACACAGTCGAGAGTACTCAGACCCGGAAGTGAGCCCTTTGAATTGACCACTGAACGACTTCAATGATTGTGGAAGGTAAACATGTTTAGAAGTCAAACAATTAATTTGTGTCAAAATTTCGGTAAATGGAGCATTTTGAAAATTGAATGGACTAGAGATTAACCGATATTTGTATCGGAACAGGCAAATAGGCGGCCGACTTTGCTAAAATCGCAAAAGATCGGATCTGCAAAAATATGTCCGAGCTTGCCGATCCTTCACCGATATATTGGAATGAAAAGAAGGGACAAAGTATAACTGGGAATTTTACCAGTTTTTAAGTTGGCAAACACAGTTGCTCAAACTGATTTTTTAATATGTGTATTTAGCTATCATCTTCATCAATTATAACTCTTAGCCTACATGAGAAAACTTAAGGCTAATGAGCTACTTACGTATAATACTATCACGATCTCAACTTCAAGGCGGTTCCAAATTCAGCTATACTGCATCTGTTATGGTCCTGTCTAAGTTACAACGCATGAACAGGCGCATGACCTCTGCTCTCTCAACGAAAATCGTCGTTGTAAGTGAACTGAGAAAAATTACTGCTTTATGTTTTATTATTTTTGTATCTTTTGTGCTTCAAGTTCAAGCCTTAATGACATAAAAAACCTCCCCAACACTCCTTAGAGAACAGATCCAGAAATACGCCGAATATCCGTTTCCACTCTTTTGTTACGTATTTTTTTAGGTTCGTTTTACTTGCAGTGGCTGTATTTTTGTACAGCATCAACAGTGTCATAATAATACGTAGAAGAGACTAAATTTACTACCAAGACGACAACCTCTGAACCACCACATTCCCAATATGGGCATATGCCGACGGCTAATTCACAAAACATATTTTAACACAAACTTTGAACTATTGGAATATTAAATACTCATGTTCTCTATAATCACATATAGGGGTCTTGAGCGGCATTTTGTAAGATTCAATATCTTAAGCGAGCAAGAAGAAATCACTGTTTTTGACTAATGGGCGATTTATTTAGAGAGTGACCTGATATGCTTTAGACAAGTTGTAACTTGTAAACTGTAAAGTTGTTTTTGTCAAACATGTGCGGGCTGCAATGAATTCTCAGTACTAATTTGCATAGAACATAACATTTAATAATAATATCGTTGTCACCACCTGTATAGCTTTAACAAGCTCACGTGGTGCTACTCATTCATTCCATTCTCCTCATTGATTATAAGTGCTTGAAAAGAATTAGGGGATCCAAGCAGAAAGTGTTGTTTTATTTATAAAATACGGCGGTACGTAAAGTATTTTCCCACAGTGTAGTTTTGTGACCGCAGACTCAACAAATTTTAAAATATCTAAATTCATTGATCTACCTGCGTTAGCGAACTAACATTAACACCATAGTATCCTAGATAAAGGGTGTGAATGAAACTAATCTAAAAATCAATAGGTTCTTTTATGGATGTTTTTGCATCAAGAGGTCCAATTTTGATTAAATACGAGAACATCCCTCAACTAGGTGTAAACCTATGGAACCCATGGCACTGAGAAAATTAAACATTTCTTAATCGGTAGTTTTAGCTCTGTGGGCTCTGACGAGCGCGCACCCAACACCTTTTTCCCCCAATGCTAGTATGCTACGTAATTAGGCTGATTAATATGCAAGCTCATACTTTCCGAACCGCCGTAGTTTTTGATACACGAGCCAACTGATGGCGTTGTGACTGTGGTTAAGAATGAATTATCAATTTGCTTAGAACATAAATAACGCTAATCCACAAAGGCCATGTGGCGCTAGCTACTCATCAATCCATGCTCTCATTGATTATTATGAATACATAAAAAGAAAATGGATCTCATAGCAGCAAGGTCAATGAAGTTCTCAGCCCTTGCGAGGTGCGAGGTACAGGTCAGCTCATGCAATCGATATGCCTCTGCAGCTGTCCTTGTTGACTCTAAGACACGTGTTTTTCCGGGGAATCCCATTTACGTCAATGATGATTGATTGCGGGGGGGGGGGGGGGGGGTATACTTACCGTGACAAAAATATGTTAAAGAAATGATGGGAAAATCATTAAAAAATATACAAATGATGAAGAATGGGAATACAATGATTGTAAATTGTTCTCTGAAACAAGAATTTTATAACTAATTTTTCGCCATTTTACCGCAAGTAACTGCAGTCCCATAGAGCCGTACACGCACATGTCCTTCGCACCTGCAAGCATAAGTAGCATATGGTGACCGACTGACCTGGGGATGGACGGGCACGTGAAGGCGGTCGACTACGGTATAATTGTACCAAAAAGTTTGGATTTATTAAACTTGAACGCAATCTTTTGAAATGCAATTTAATAATACAGTGAACTCTTCAATTTAAAATGAGCATGATGGTCTGATATTCTGATGAAATCGGACAGGGTTGTTTCGCGGGAATTACAATTGCCGCCTTATTTGATTGGCTGGGGGTACTTATATTTACACCACATTATGGTAAGTAAAAGATACCCTTTTCCTCTTAAAATTTACCTCATGGAACTTGTAAAAATGTGGACACACAATTTATAACTATAATCATCGTCGCCAATCCTATAAGTTTAAAAGTTTGAACCCCCAGTGCCAACTCTACTATACTCACTATGGTGGTCGATCTTTAACCATATAGGACAAACATCGGCTCGGATCGGTGGATCGGCCGATACGACAAAAAAAGTATCGGCATCGGATCGGCAGAGGAAAACCTGGATCGGTTAATCTCTAGATTTGAAACCTTGATGTGTGATCTAAATAAAGTTCTTTTTTGTTTTTTTGTAATCGAATTCAAAGTTCTTGTAAGATACAGTGAAACATATTTACAGTATTACAGTACAATATTTGACCTAATACATGTAAATGCCCCAGACATTTCAGTCGCGTTCACTAGATGACCTTTTTTTAAAAGTTGGATTTAATCTGAGACAAAAAATTCCGCCAAATTACTGCCACAAATCATGTAAAGCCAACAGCCGTGAGGTGTTTGTTTTGTAACAAATTTACTCATCCCAATTACTGCCTGACAGTGTTTTTAGCAAGTATATTATTTGGATTTCCATGTTATAGTGTCATTGACTGGGAATTTCCAATTGCTGACTGCCACTGGGGGTTTTCCTGTGAGAATATATGCAATATCAATAAATGGACTTCCCTTGGGGGAATTTCCAATGTTGACTGCCACTGGGGATTTTCCTGTGAGAAATATTGAAATATAAAACTGGGGGCTTCTCTGAGCGGGGAAAAGTTCTTAGTTTACTGGGGATTTAATTGTGGAATTTCCAATAACCAATATTTATTGGGGATTTTTTTCAGAAAAAAAATCAGACGAATAACCAGGCATTGATTTTGAAAGAGATTTCATTTTTTAGGTTCCGACAAATAATTTTGAATTGGATAATTCCAAAAATTTCCTGTCCACAACCATCTTCAGGCAAGGTTTCATGTTAATTTATTAGGGAAAGTGTTATATTAGGAAAGTGAAAGTATATATAATGATTCGGTGTAGATTCCATGTTTGAAAGAATGCTGGATATTCCATTTTTGAAACTTAAAAAAAAAAATCAAAAAAATTCCGATTAATTTTAAAAAATCAAAAACAATCGCCAACACTGGGTATCCCGCGTCAAATCACTAAAAACATGGTTGTTGGCCATTTAAACCTGATGGTTTATATCAGCATTTGAAGCCATTTTTTTCAAGGTCATTTCCAGGGTTCATTTGGAGGGTAATTGAGGTTCAAATTCATGCAATGGTTGTATGGTCATGAAAATTTGATGATGTAGTCAAACATTCAGTGTGGAAATTTTGAAGGTCATTTCAAGGTCATGTGGGGTCATCAATGGCCAATGGTTGTATGGTCATGGGGTTGTTGACCATGATCTCTACCCAATGGTAGCCTGTCTCCACGCGAGGTGAATAGCGAGCGGTGAAGGAAACGGAAAGTTGCCACAGCGTCCCTTTTGCTATACCCAAACATTCAACTCGGTTGCACGGGTTCTCATGGGATGAGTCACCCGTATGCCTTTATAAAGTAGTTTCCTGGTCAATATCTGAAAAAATATCAGCGTTTGCAATTGGCACTGGAGTATGTGCCGTTTTTGCCTGAAATTAACTGTGAGTAGAAGTAAACAAATGTATTCCAGGCAATTTTGACGATCCGATTAGTGATGATATGGTGGGTACACGTCGTAGACTATACACGTAAATAACTACTGTATGGCACGTGCATTGAAACAGTGCTGTGCTCAAAAATGCTATGACTCCATGGGTCATACTAGTTACGGAGCGCTAATACTGTAGCCACTATAAATTAGTATTTAATTCATGAGTCTTTCGCTGATAGAATGGATCACAATTAAAGGGGAGGCTTGTGATTTGTTCATTTCACAAAAAAACAATGTCACTAGACTAGCTTATTTAAATCCCAAGGTCAAGGACCAAAATTTCAGTTCATTCCAATTTTAATTTCCAAGTTGATTAAAATGATTTTGGCACTATACTGGACCCCATAGACTGCAGTGCATTTATCTCAGTTTCAGTTTATTTTCCATTTTACACATAATATGAAGGACATGGATTAGAACAACATGGAGGTTGCCAAAAATGAGCCTAAGCTAGAACAAGTTGGCCACCCAAAAAACATTAATATTGTAGTAAGTTAGCAAGCTAATTATGCATGAATACATGTGCATACCATATGACACGGCTAATTTATGTTATAAACAAAACACATGCATGTGCACACGTATCCATATCTACGTACCTATAACATCTGAACCCGTATCCAAAATGCATAAGTAGTATTATAGTATATAATAATAAGAGTGGAAGGTTGATGTAACAAAATGCCTATTACGCAATAATATTATAGATAATATGCAACAAGGTGAGTGCGCTAATATGATGAAAAAAAGTATCACGACAAATAAGACATATCAGTAAAGCCACTATCAGAACATTTTTTCCCAATTCAACTGCCCACGGACACCAAATGTCAAGTGATAGGTCATAGCGTACCCTGAATTTACTTACTTTGTTAAAAACAAGACATAGGCATTTTAAATAATGTTTTAATTTTGTTTTTGTTTTTGTGAATTTTTAATTATTTTTTTAACTTAATTAAAGCGGTCTGAAAGATGCATTCACGACTTGATCTGGAGTATTAAAGAAAAGTCGGATCCCGACTTTTAATGGTAAACAAGCATAAAAAATCATGAAATAATGGACAGATACGGTTGCGTTATGCTTAGCCAATTACAGGGTATTTACTACAACAATTCCAAATACAAACAGTGCCAAAAGTTGGCCTAATGATGAACATAGGGGGCGCGATTTGTTTAACATCACGAAAAACGCTGACAGTGGCTTTAATAAAAATAAGACATATATGCGACGGGCATAACCTACAGACCCATTGTACACACTGCTCGCTCACACCTACAATGTGATCATACATATGCACAGATATGCTACAAGCCACCTGCATCATTAACCAAAACAACGGTTACGTGATAATCTAAATAAACATGCAACAACAATGCTTACAAGTATTGTAATAATAAATATTCTTTAACATTGATATTAAAGTGTTTGGGGTAGTATTTACAATTTCGGCTTGCTGATATTAATTTCGTTCCAAAGTAATGGGCCTTGCGTTTTATAGTATTCCTCGCAAGGTCGGTAGTAAAATTTGTGGCTCTATATAGATCTGCCTGTGCAGACTTTGTCTCATAAGAGTGAATAGATCTATATTTTGTAAATAATTTGAAACCATAGGAAGCAAGATTGTTTGAACTTGAACATAAAAAGAACAACCTGAAGTTTGTGTATATCAAAAAACATTAAGTGTGTTTAATTTGTTAAACAAAGGGGTTGTATGTGCGGTGTAGTAGTTAGCATCCAGCACACAGACGTATTATCTTTTTTTGCTTAATGTGGATGGAATGCAACAGATGTTATTTTTATCAGCCAAATATACAAACAATACGGAATGTATGTATAAAACTAAACTGGAATACGAGAAAATAGTATATCCGGTAAGATCGTGCATGCTTAAGTCTGAAAACGAATGCCAGTAGTATATTGGAAAACTAAATTTGTGATGTAGGTGTTGTGATGTTTCCCTGTTTTAAAGTTTCATCAAAAATTACGCCTAAAAATTCTTCAAAGCGGGATTTTATCCGAGGGCGAGGGGGGTCTAGGGGGTGTGTGGTGTGGGGGGGGGGGGGGTTTGTGGGTGCCCATGGTTCATTCCGAGTTTCTTGAAAATGGACCCGAAGGCGAACAAGAGCAATTTTCAGTAAAATAAACCCCTAACGGGAGTATAACGGAGAAGTTTTGGTTAAAATTATATAGTTTTCAGGGTTTTTTATAAGAGGACCAATTCGCAGTAAAATTATACCCCTTGCGGGACATGTTCTCAATAAGTGGACTGAAATGAAATACTTTTAAAATAAGCCAATTACCAAAAAATTACACTTTTGCTTTATATTGCAAAACATCCACACTCGGGGTGTATTTTGCTTGATATGTTTAGGTTACATTTTCCTATTTTTTTATTATGGAACCAGTCACAATCACAAACGAATTTGTACCCCTAGAACTTCATTATTGTTGAATTTTATTACCCCTAGAGAGTTGTCTCACATTTTTGCAGCTATTGTTGCTTTTTTTGGAACGAGGCATGGTCCCCGGACCAAAATTTCAAAGAACATCCCCCCCAGGCATTTTATTCCAAAATATCTTAATATTTTTTTAATTTAAATTAGAACGTGAATGGCCCCCAAATCTCTTGAAAGCCTGTAAAAAGAGATACGAGGTCATTTCCAGCCATGGTTGTAACAACATTTTATTCTGGGGGCGGGGGGGGGGGGGGGGGGGGGTACCACCCCCTTGATTTTCTTTTTACACATCCGATTCCTATAAAATTTGTACCACAAGAAGCTTTGCGTTTTCTATTTCCATGGTATCAAAATAAGTACCAACTTCCCTAGTACGAGTCATAAGTTAAGGAAAGAGTGCAAACTACATTATAGGTGGAAAAATTGTATTTTTCAATTTTACTCAAAACCACCACTAAACGCTCTGTGTAAAAAAAAAAACCAGTAATTTCACATCATGAAAGCCCCA
>JAMKCH010025621.1:0-18888 GCA_023653785.1 Ophioderma brevispina | reverse complement strand
AACAATAAAATCAAAGTGAACAAGGAGGTTCTCGAACCACAAAGGTCCCCCGCCCGTCGCGATAGTAAATGGAGGGAAATATAATTTTAAGGTCACAGGGAGAATTGTGATTGAAATAAGTGGTTCTCAAACCACTGAGGCTGCTGCCATAGCAGTTGCAATTTGACGGTATCAAATGTTGACTACATTGACCATACAACTATTTGTAGTTATTTGACCTTAGATGACCCTACTTGACCTTGAAATGACCTTCACAATTTTCGGTTTAGAAATGTTGACCACATCCACAAAGTTTCATGACCTACCACATGTTGAGTTAGTTGACCTTGAATAACCCCATGACCTTGAAATGACCTTCAAAATTTTTGGCAATGAATGCATACTACACCCATCAGTTTTCATGACCATACTACCATGAGTATGGATTTGACCTTGGATGACCCCACATGACCTTGATATTACCATCAAAATTTTAGGCACTGAATGTTGACCACACCCACCAAGTTTCATCATCCTACCACATACTCAGTGATTTGACCTTGGATGACCCCGCATGACCTTGAAATGACCTTCAAATTTTTTGGCACTGAATGCTGACCACCCCCACCAAGTTTCATCATCCTACCACCTACTTAGTGGTTTGACCTTGAATGACCCGACATGACCTTGAAATGACCTTCAAATTTTTCAGCACTGAATGTTGACCACACCTACCAAGTTTCATCATCCTACCACAATTGACAAGGGCTATAGCAAATTAAATCCATTTGACCTTGAATGACCCCGCATGACCTTGAAATGACCTTCAAATTTTTCGGCACTGAAAGTTGACCATGCCCCAAATTTCATCATCCTGCCACAATTGCAAAGGCTTATTGCAATTTAATCCCATTTTGACCGCATTTGACCTTTGACCCATGCCACATGCCCCACCTCCGAACTCATCCACCGTCTACTTGGGTGACATCTATGGTGCAAAGATGGACACCCATACTTGCTTAGATCAAAAGATATCGTGTTTACAAGGCTTATAACAATTGATATCCTATTTTTGACCAAATTTTACCCTATTTTTGACCATATTTGAACTTTGACCCATGCCACATGCCCCACCTCCGAACTCATCCACCGTCTACTTGGGTGACATCTATGGTGCGAAGATGGACACCCATACTTGCTTAGATCAAAAGATATCGTGCTTACAAGGCTTATAACAATTGATATATCCTATTTTTGACCAAATTTGACCCTATTTTTGACCATATTTGACCTTTGACCTATGTCACATGACCCACTTTACATCCCAGCCAAGGCCTACTTGAGATGCATCTATGATGCGAAGATGGACACCCACACTTGCTTAGATCCAGAGATATTGCGTGGGACGCACGCACGCACACACGGACGCAGGGCATTTCTATAGTTCCCCTTTGCCAACTAAAGTTGGCGGGGGACCAAAAATGCTAAAGGACCAAACAAAAGTCACTACTACTGTGAAGAAACAAGATGAATCGTGCTACTACGGATTGCTAAGTGGTCCTGCCTACGCCAGCCCCCTCTGGCTCGAAATAGCGGGACGATATGGGTCAAAATATGCTTTTTCACCCCTCTTTTTCGGGAAATTTTGCCCAATTTCAGCCTAAATTTGGGCAAAATTAATTCTGTATTTTTCACGCGATACGCGCGCATTTCATTAAATTCAGACTTATTGAAGCCAATCACCGGGACGACTTCAGAATTTTGCCCCCTCTGGTGGGACGACTTAGGAATTTTGCCCCCTCTGGATCGACTGCCTCGGTACGCCACTGGCTACATGAATGCTGGCGGCCCACAAAAATCAGATTTAATATAATAATACAAATATCGTGATATAAGCCTACACTTCGCAATGCAACCCTAACACAATTAGGTGGAAAAGTATACATGTACAAACTCAATGGGAAAAGGAATTTATTGTTCTGACACATTGTAATGTGTGTTAAAGGCTGACTCAGAGATTTTCTAGAGGGCACCCTATTTTTCGGGTTGTGACAATTAGCGACCCTGGGTCACTTATAGTGACTCTAATGAATTCATCAGACTTGTACGGAATAAACTGCATAATTCTGCAGTTTATTCCGTACAAGTCTGATGAATTCATCAGGGTCACTAGTGACCCAGGGTCGCTAATTGTCACAACCCCTATTTTCAACTAAATTGTGTTTTTTGTATGTACATAATGCTTGTCCATACACTAACCACAGTGTGAAATAGCTAAGCTCAAATCGAAGTACGGTATTTGTAAAATTCTTCCCGTCATAATTAACAGCCTCGTAACACTAACATTCATGAAACATGAGTAATGAGCCTTGTGTAAAATGCAAATCTGACTTTGAATTTTTGATATAAATTTAAAATCGCTAGCACGGGAATATCAGATTACACTAGGTTACACACACACACATAATGCATTTCCAAAACGACTGCTATGAAAGATTAATAACACTTAACAGATTAACACAGGCAAGTACGAGTTTGAGCAGTTATTTTAAATTCATTTGTTGACAGCGTTCATGGTTATATTTCTTACATAAAAAAATTTAATATCGATAATTTATTTAAATGATGTTTATAATTCCAAGCAAGTGGGGTCAAGTAAGTGGGGTCAGATAAGTGGGGTCAGTAAATGTACCAACCCGCATGCAAAACCACATGGAATACCTTTCCCCTGTTACCTACCTCAACTTTGTCGATCTCAAAATCTCTCTAAATGTACGATATATATCCCTGTTTTCACTATCAAACACAACTTGAGATCCTATATAATGTGATGACATGTGAAAAAAACTTAAAAGAATTAGAAATTAAAAATTTTGAAGAAAATTGTGACTACAATCACTTCTGCATGAGAAAGGTTGTTTCTCTGTTTCAAACCTTTTGAACTATTTCAAAAGGTAATTTATTATCCAAGGAACATATATCAACTCGATTCTGAATGATATTTTGTTCGTCTGCAGTCTGTAAAGTTGGCTCTTTGAAATGGCCTGCTCATGCTGGTAACAGGGGAAAGGTATTCCATGTGGTTTTGCATAACTTCACATCCGTTAATGACAACATGTTAAAGACATAATGTGGAGTTATGCTTAGCAGAACTATGTCATGCCATGGCTTATGCAATAAGTGTACTTGTACGGACGCACTCTTGCACGCCAGTACCATTGTACTGCAGACTTGATATAAACCACAGCAGCCTACAACATCCCGCTGAGCTATTGTTATGAGTGTCATTGTTCAAATAAGAGTCTCTTCAACAGACTTTAGTAGGCGTCTGTGGAAATTTGATATTCGGTTTTAAAACAAAAATATGTGACCGGTTAGAAGTTTTGCTGTCGAACGGTTTCGGGTGGTATAAAAGGAACCATTTTCGAAGTAAAACGAAGTAAATGTCCGTGTTTTGAAATGGCAGCAGTGTGTGACCTGATGTTGGTGTAATCCATGCACAGCAGGACTTAGCTGGCTGCTGTGGATATAAACAACATGATTGACCTCCCATTCAAAAGTTATCCCAATATTGATTGGGGTGAGAACATACTCCTTGACATCTTCCTTTGTTCTATGTCAACAATAACACAGGAACTTCTGAAACTGTGTAAACGATTTCCAATTTCTCTTTGATTTTCATGATATTGAGCATTCAAAAATGTTCTTAATGATGCATTTTGGGATTCATTGGTATCATGTCTATAGCTATCTTGGTAAGTTTGGCATCATATTTTAATTGTATTTAAGCAGACTGAAGGCATGTAAACAAATGACATCTGTTGTCCACACTGGTATTGAGAGATGGGTGCAGTGGTTTTCAATACACCTTCTCTGTGTTAGTGGGTTTAATATCCCACTAACACAAGATTCGATCTGTGTAGCCTGTGTACAAGTGGTCAGGGCTCTCATACCAAGTAAGAGAACACGATAGACGAAAATCGGAACAAGCATCCTTTAAAAAAACGGAGAAAACTCACAAACCCTTTATTTTGAGATTCTCAATCGAATTTTTTTGCACGTAAAGTGGTAGACATTTTGCCTCGCGAAACGATTAGCATGTAAACAAACTCAAAGATTTGTAAAAAAATGAGCACGGCTCAAACTTTCACCACAATCTTTTAAAAAATACCAGGGTCAATTTGAATCACATGTATAATTCATAATCAATACATAAAATATTATCTATGTGTAGTTTCTTAACTAGTTTAAGTTTCAAAATAAGTGTAAATTTGTGATTTGAAACTCCGAGTTCGAAACCCGCGGGAAGTTATCATCGCTTTCGACCCCAAAAGTGCGGAGTTCAAAATGCAAAGTCCCCCTTTCCTTTAAAAAATCTTTGCGTATCTTAAAAGCATGTTCGCAGCAGATGGTTTCCTGCTATTACTTGCTTTGTATTTTTAAATAAAATTTGAATAACATACAGGGTGTAAACATCTAGTGTAGTATAACAGTGGTGCCATAGGATACCGTGTATAACAAAATTACGGATCCAGAATTTTATAAGCAAAGTTGTGATTTCCTCTATGAACTACTATAGTCATCAAGTTTAGGCCTGCACTATAATATAGTGCAAATTTATTAATTTAAGAAAGATGTCATATACAATAGTTTCCAAAATATTCTAAAGATAACTCTTATGGTGGGGTCAAGTAGTGGGGTCAGATTAAGTGGGGTCAGTAATGTCCAAACCCAATTCACATCCGTTAATGACCACATGTTAAAAACATAATTGGAGTTTAGGCGTAGCAGAACTATGTAGACTATGGTCGTGTTCCCACTATAAACCGTGTGCTCGACCTAGTCCAAGTCCCATGGAAGTGGGCTCGGCCCACATTGATTTCACGTTCTCACTGTCGCATTATAGTACTCCATCCTGCCAAATGCGATTGTAGTATCGGGCCCACTTCCTTATTGTTTGTTCCTTACATTCCATCCATGATAGTTTATTTTGCAAAATATTGAATCTGCTCGTTCCTCCTGTTGAGACTAAATGGAAACAAATAGATTCTCTGATGAAAATTTTTATGTAAAACATGTTGATTGTCGAACAAAAACAATCGTCTTACTAGTTATCATTTCTGATCATTTTGATGTGCGTGACCGTATTCCATTTTCAGATTCATCGTCAACCCGAAGTGTCATTGTTTACGTGTTATGGATGTCCGTCAGCCCGCTCTTTTCGCCGCTGCTCTTATCGCTAACAAATCTCTTCAAGTATCGTGTTTATACTTATATCTATGATAACTAAATATATGATCCAAATAAGAAAACTAATTCATAAGAAATTTGTAGATGTTTCAGGGGATAAAATTTTGTGAATTCAATGAAGAAAAATACGGATTCGGTTTGGGCGATAATTTGGTCCTTGCTCCCCCGTGTCTTGCTCCACCAAGGCAAGTGGTTTCCGCGGTGATATGCGAGCCGAGCCCACTTACGATGAACAAACGCGTTCCCCCACTGTGCATTTTGTACCACGTCCTAGTACCCCGATACTAACCTACCTGAAGTGGTCTCGGACCCAATCTCGGATGTAGGTCCGAGTCCACGTAAAACGCGTTCCCACTAGCCAAGGAAGTGGGCTCGATTTAGCATCGAGTACCGTGCCCTGGTACCAAACACCAACACCCCATAGTGGTGAAACGGCCCTAAAAGAGATAAGGGTGGTTTTAAATCATGGTAATTGACCAGGTGTTTTGGGTATGAAAGTATTTGGATAGACCATCACTTAGGACATTGAAACACAAGTCTTAAGGCTCATGGACGGTGAGCGTGAGCGTCTAGGTCAATGACCTTTATATTTGACCATTTTTATTACAGTTGTTTCATATTTGAGGGTGTAACTTTGATTGCAAGGTCACACACGCAGTGTGATTTTTGGTGTCAAATGAGAGATAATGATTGTTCTTTCTTATTGACAACCCAGTTTGTGAGGGTTCAAGTAAATTGCATGATGCCAAAAACTCTTTTTTTTTGGCATTATTCATGCCAATTTCAGGAATTTGGAAATTCTTTTTTCCTCAAAACTGACCTTGGATACAATGCAAATACTTCGGAAATTTTGGGTGGATGTATCTTGTGTGACAGTCAGTTATGTGTCCTTCAAAGTTTTTGACGTGGTATTTAAGCAGGGCTGGAAAATGCATTTTTCCCGGGAAATATCCCACCTTTCCCCAAAATTTCCCACATTTTTTTATTTATTTCTTTTTCTGAAAAGCAAAGATTTCCCTCCAAATGATCAATTTCCCGGTAATAGGAGCTTCCTAGATTCCCACTTTTTCTCCTTCCACCATGGTACTTTAAGAAACAACCAAAATTGCAGTGTGTTTTGAGCTTTTTCAAGAGGGTGGATTAATCTTATCATTGACTGAGTGTTAGTGTATTGATATTTATATTAGACCATCAATTGGATATCTGAAAGCACAAAGTCTTGTGCAGGGAGGGGTGGAGGGGTAGAGATGATTGTCAGAGGTCAATGAACTCTAAATGTAACCCCCCCTATTCACCTTATTTATCATTTTAGAGTTAACTCCAAAAATGTATACTGTATGTTACTTGCCAAAATCAGTCTTTTATTAATCACCATCCTCATCTGATGAGATTGAATAAAGTCTGGGTTCTTCGTCTTCTACTATCTTCGGGATAAGCTAGCAGTATCCAAAAATAAGTTCTTATGGACAGTTGGTCAATCTTCTGTGAAACTCCATCCAGGGTTTCTGATCCAAAGTCTTACTGGAGTTGTGACAACGGAATTCCTCCCACCACATTAGTGGCAATATAGTTTGAACCCTTAATCTTTTGTTGAAGGACACCTTACATGGTGCGAAGCAGGATGGAAAATCTGAAAGATTTCCATGCGTATCTAGTGAAGATCTAAGTCTTTGGGAGCATATAAACCTTGCCAATATATGACAAATCTATTAATTTGTTTCACCATTCTGCAACTAGCTTGTCCATACATTGTGCACAACCAAAATCTTCTAATCTTCACTTACATTAGGTGAGAATTCTGGAGCATCTCCCAGGTGATTGTCAGCACGAACTGGTCGATTTAGCCCATTTGATAAATGGACGGACGTTCGCCTTACGCAAGGAAAGCAGCGGTTAGTGCACTACCAGTAGTAAGGCATGAAATCCAGGTAAGGCAGAACATATATTTGGTCCAAGCTCTTTGGCTAAATAGTTATATCATTCGGGGTGGGGGGGGGGGTGGGGGGGGGGGCGGGTAACCTGTACACGAGCCCGGGTGATCCTATATGAGACCAGAAAAGAAATGAAATGGTACCCTAGCTATCTGAGACCAGATCTGTTCAAATGGATACCCTAGCGAAAACCAACTTTTCTTTTTCAAATAGTCACGATATCCGAGACCCACTAGGTCCAAAGCAACATTACAATTGGAATTTTAACCCGGTAGTTTTTACACTCAATTTTGAAGTATTTTAGGCAAGAAATAACATTACGTTTTAAAGATCTTAAAAAAAAAAAATCACATTCTAAAAAAAACAGATTCATGCTGATTTGTACTTACCTGAAAACTGATAAGTAGAAATTATACCCTTATGGAGATGACAGAGACATAGGTGGAATTTGAACCCATATTGCAAGGTCTCGAGACATGCCCAGGTCTCACGTTTTTTTGTAACCGGGGTGGCCATGGTTATCAGACCAGACTTACCCCGTAAACACACCCCCCCCCCCCCCCGGATCGATATCATTTGTGCATCTAGTATTAGCAGAGCCGTGCCACATCCATCACAACAAAATTCATGTCGCAATGGTGATATTACAAGGAGCACAAAATACATTGCCAACACTGGAACGAACAACCACTGCGGTTTGGTTTTGCGATTACTACATGTATGCATTAGTATGTGGGTGTCAGCTCAGCATCGATCACTTGATATATAATTCCTGCACAAATGATCGAGGGACATTCTTCCATCACAGATTTATATATATCAACAGCCAAGTAGATTTTGTGCTCTCCAACTTATTGGGCATAAGCTATGTAAGCGTCAGACTGCCATTCCTCGGTAGAAAATGTAGCAACGCCTCTTGATGCCGCTGACTACAAAACACGTGATGACGAACTCCAGGTTCATTGTGCTCTCCAATTATTGGGGCATAAGCAGACTGCCATTTCCGTGACTAGAATTATAGCAAGGTCGTCTTGAATAATGACAGATAACAAACACCTCCAATTATCTTGAAAGAGCCTTCATGATCCCCACAAGCCGCACGTTCCAGGTCTGTGATCCCCGGGGAAGAATCGTACCGGTCACAATGATGTGAACAGGTCACCAAAGGAGCACTGTTCTCTCCATAACAGCTCCAAGGCCAACTCCCACCAAATGATGACAGCCAGTACAGCATTCATCAAATTATGCCAAATGTCTTGTTTGTCAGGACACTTGGTTGCTGGTGGATGGTTGTCTCTGGCTTCAAGCTTCTCATTAAAGCTGATTTATCTGTCTGTTCATACAACCATCATAATGGCACAGTGCAAGAGGACACTTCGATGAGATGGATATCTCTCGTATCTTCTTCAGGTCTACGTTTTGCAATGTTGCTATACGTACAGGCAAATGACCAATAGCTCTATGACGCATCAAAATTATTTACTTCGCGGTCTTGGGTCTTGTTTTTATTTTTACTGCAAAACAATCCAGTCAATCCAACGGGATAATCAAGGTCTTTAGAAGCTTTTATAGAAGGTTTGAAGGAACATTGAATGCTAAGAAGCAAAGAAGACAAGTTTGTTTCTGGCTTTCAAACTGGGCATGAAGCTTCAACTGAAGTATTGTTGATTGCTTTGATTGAAGAGAAAAGGGGCGGCATGGTGCGAGGAATTTGTCATTGAGTGCAAACAACAAAGGAGACCACTTCAATTAGCCAATTGCAGCAAAAATGAAAATGAAGACCAAAGACCGCAAATTTAAAGACTTGTCGGATGAGACCACCACCAGAGACATATTTGGTTCGTTTGCTGTACGTAGCAACAAACCAGAATGACCAAACCAGAATTTGCCTAATTGATGCAATGTTCTTCTTCAGGACATTGCCTGTCCTGTCTTCATTGAGGTGTCTGCGTGTTATGGAGAGACGTGTGCTTCCTTTGTGGACACATGTTCGCATTTATATGTGACCGGTACAATTCTTCACCGCATCACAGACATGAGGCTTTCAAGATAATTGGGACTTAGTGTTGGGGTCGGATTCATCAAAAACCCCTTGCTACAATTTCTAGTCGAGAAAGGAATGGCGTTTGACGATTAGGCCCCATAATTGGAGAGCATCAAACTTCTACTTGCTGTTGATAAAGTTTATTTGACATAATAAAAATCCGTTGATGGAAGAATGTCAGGGTCATTTGTGCAGGAATTATCGAACAGTGATAATGTGACGGCTTGACCACCCGCATACTATTTCAGGCAAGATACATAACGCCAAAACCAGAAAGAAAAACAGCATTGCGACTGGATTGTTTTGTTGTGGGGGATGTTGGAAAACGGCTCTGCTAAACTATTGCACCATGATATAACTGATTCTTAGCCAAAAGCTTGGACCCAAAGATATGTCTGCCTTACTGGACTTAATGCATCTACCGGTAGTGATTGTACCGCTGCTTTCTTGCGTAAGGGGAACGTCCGTCCATTTGATCAAATTGGATAATCGGACAGTAGTCGAGACATTTAACCCACCTGGAGACATGCTCCAGATGTCTCACCTGATGTAAGTGAAGATAGAAGATTTTGTGTTGTACAAGTATGGGGGGGGCATAGCTAGGTTGCCGACTGTGAATGACGTAGTAGATTTGTCATATTTGGCAGGTTATATGCTCCCAAAGACTTAGAACTCCACTAGATACCAAGAAATCTTCAGATCCATCCTGCTTACCACCATGTAAGGTGGTACTTCAACAAAAGAGTGTGCAAACTATATAGCACTAATGTGGAGGAATGCAATTGTCACAAAATATCAGTAGACTTTGGACAGAAAAACCCCATGGTGGAGGGTCAAGAAGGTGACACAGATTGGAATTTTGATATCTTATATGGATGCTGATTAGCTTTCCGATGTGAAGACAGTGAAATTAAGAACTCGGACTATGCCCATCTCATCAGAGAGGATGGTGATGAATAAAAAAGAATGAATTGTGTTTTGAAAGTGCATACAGTATACATTTTGGAAGTTCACTGCTAAAATGAGAATAGGGTGAAAGAGGGGTTCCATTTAGAGGTCATTGAACCTCTGACATCATTCTCTAACCCCTCCACCCCTCCTGACAAGACATTTGTGCTTAGGTTCCCATTATTATCAAATATAAATATCCTAACACGCACTCAGTCAATGATAAGATTAATCCACACCATTCATCTTTTTAAAATGTGGAAAAAAGCTCAAAACACTGCCAATTTTTGGTTGTTTCTTAAACACCGTGTCGAAGAACTTTGAAGAAAACCTAAACGGGGACTTGTTGCACAAGATACACCACCCAAAAATTCAGAGTATTAGGACAGTCAAAATAGAATGAATGTTGCCTTAACCCAACACTAATTGCAAACGATCAATTCCAACGAATTGTATTGAAATACCTTAAAAAACAACATATCAAAAGTTACTAAAATCAAAGGAGTGGAAATATATTTGAAGGGGGTAAGGTTATACAGGGTCAAATATGAAACGTATCAAAACGCGTCGAAAAGTATGCCAAAGTGTTCGTTACATTTCAGGATTACAAAAAAGTATAGTTTGCCATATCTGCAGGTTGTAGTCAATTTATGAGTCAAAGTAGGTTCAAGGTCACAATGGGGGTAAATGCTCAGATATATCCGGGCGTTTAAAAATGGTGTCAATTGTTCGTCTAAATGGTACAGAAACCGAAAATATATTGGTTTGCAGCATCTGTAATCTTCGTTGCACATAATTGGAACGCAAAAATGTGACTGGGGGCTCCAGGGTCTATGGGAGGTAACTAGTCATAGCTCTGTTATTCGTATAAGGAAAGTTCAAACAAGAATCTATTTGTATGATTTCTTATCTGTGGGCACAAATTAACAGTTTACAACCAGTCCGCATCAAAATCGGACCATTCTATGAGTTTCACCCCAGGTGACCTTGAACTGTTATGAGCCTATTGTACTAAAACTATAATGCGTTTAGATAGGGCAAAAACTATACCTTTTTGTATTAAACCTAAGGAGTAGCCCAATAAATGGTACATCATTTTAATCCAATTCGAACAATTAATTTTTTTACCCCCTGTATAAACGTTGCCCCCTATTTCTACATGTTCCACTAGGTTGATTTTTGGTAGATTTTAATATAGTAATTTGGACTATTAGAGTTATATTAACACCAAAGTGGTTCTGTTGCAATTTGGGGGGTCAAATCATAAATTATTGGACTATATTTGCATGTATTCAGCGGCAGGTTTGAGGAAAAAATCAGTTCCAAACTACAGCAATTGATAAATTGATAAACTCCGGTTAAATCAGGGTGGTCCCAAAAGCGATCAAACCAGCCCACCTTTAAAACCTAAAATCCAGTAATGGTACTTTTCCAGAAAGGAATAATTTGACAAGGAAAATGACATGCTTCCATCCCTCTTGACATCGTAACCGATTTGCATCATGGACAAACACGTTCCTGCAGCGTTTAGCACGTTCAATAAAATCCGTGCGTAAAATACGCGTCGCAAAGGAGTAGTCGCTTGTGAATGACTCTAAATTTGGGTCATTGCGCTAAGCGATGGCACTGCAAAACACGCAAAGTGGTGAAAAATACGCACAAAAACAATGGAATTATGATGGTTTAATTGTATCCGGTGTGATTTATCCACTTAAAATTCAGAGCATTTATGGATTTAAAAAGGGGTGTAAATTTAAAATAATATCTCTAGTTCAAATTCTTGTAACGTTTGCTCTACATAATGCAATTTCAGACTGAATTTGATATGGAATATTAATTTTGTAAGTAATAGTTAGCACAAAAGTACGGGTAGACCATGAACAGGGGGTTCATTCATAGTATTTTGGTAGAAACTTGTGTTTATGCCCGGGCAAGCACTCGGCATAACAAGCTAAAGGTCTCATACCAAAAATACTATGAATGAACCCCTATTACAACTCTTATGTCTGGAATCAAATCGGAGATGTGTCGTTAAATGATGGGCGTGACTGCGTATGAACATCAGATGTACTTGACCTAGTTCAAATACGTAATAGTAATACGTGTTGCGCGATTGGCCCAATACAGCAGCGGTTAAGTACTTTTTTTGCATGCTACGCTAGGCGCAAATACTCACTGCGATCGGCGCAGGACGAAGAGTCTCCGATTTGAGTCCAGACATAACATAAATATATGCTATGCTAGTTGTCCCAATAATGGGACTTCACTTAGGGATTCCAAACATGCTACAGAGTGGTTCATCACAAATCCACAACGATGCATCCATGCGTCAGCGTATTTTATCCCGCAAGGGCGGCGCCGAAGAGCGGGATAAAAATACGCGGACGCATGGCTGCTGATTTGTGATGAAACCACTCTGTACCTGTGAATCCCTTCAACAACGAAAATCTGTATGACAACTGATTAATATCGTGCAGAGAGGACATAATATTTACTATTCTGGTTGGATGTGTGAGTCACAATTGGTATTATGCGGCCTGATTGGTCACTTACGGCCTTCAAGTAATCCCTGGAAACACGTTTGCAGCAAAATTACTCAATGAAATGATTTCTTTTTACATTAATATATCAAGAATTATACCCTGCTGCTGTATCTCAAGAAAATATCTGAGATCAGATCAAAAATGGATTAATCGAGAAAAAACAATCCGCAATCCATAGGACAGTCCCTAAAAGGTAACGCCAGTCCACAGGAGTGGTGTGTTGCCAAATTCAACAAACTGTGACCGACAGAATAAATTACCAAAATGTTCCTAGTTCGACAGAAATTTTTTCCTCGCAATATATTTAGTAAAAATCGAAAGCAAAACGATAGGTTTGCATGTTTGTTGCTTTGCAGTTTGCCTCTGGTGTCCTTGTGCGCACTCGAGTTCTAAACGTGACGAACAGTTGGCGTAGACCTAAGCATGGCGCGTAAACGCACTTCTGTGACACTTTGAGCCGGGCGTGACGCGCGGATTTGCCATACCAAATGTGGGTTGTAACGGTCAAACAACGGTACGCTCATTGTAAAGGAGTACGGTGAGTGATTCAGCATCTTTGTTTATTTATTGTTTACTAGATTCCTTGAGAGAAAGCTATTCAAAAAATTAAGTTGATCCGTCTTGCGGTTTTGTGTTATGGCATTTGGCATGTTTCCCACTGTCCCATAGTCCACTGTGACTGTAATTTCTGTCCGTTTAAGGACAGAGAAAATAGAAAATGCGAATTTCTTACAGGTACGACCGAATTTGCACGTAAGATATTAGGCACGTGGGATTATAAGGTAACAGTTCAGATGGTTATTAAAATCGCAACTTTTGTTGAGGTTAAGTCGGGGTGGGACGAGGTTGTTGGATCACAAAATGCCCCTTTTAAGTCACATGGCAATACAAAATCAGGACTTATGTCACCGGTCAGAATCTTAAGTACAAGCTTGAATTTCATTAAAGTTCACTTCATAAAGTTAATGAAGATAGATATTTACGACTCTACCTGTTGTTGTAAACCTTAAGGAATACTTTCAGGTGGAATCAGGTTAAACATGCATCAGAACCGAAAACAACAGAATTTAGGAGGAAAGCAAGGCAAAACTTCAGCTTGAAAACAAAAAACGACCTTCAACATGAAAAAGCGGACCTCAACATCAAAAAGCGGACCTTGTCATTTTGGGGGGGCGTGCCCTGGCTACTGGCCCTGCGGATAATGAAAAAGAATATAGCATGAAAAGTTTGTTATGGCATTCACTAGTCTGTCACTGGCACTTATTTCAAGGTGCCACACTATGTACTATATACAATCATGATTTCAATTTTTCTCGGGGCCGATCAAAATGGCCGCACTCATACGGAAAAGATATAAACGTTTACTTTGTCTTGATAGCGTCGTTTCGGACTGAAAGACATTATTTGAAACAAAAATATATTAGACTGGTCATTTCGCTTTAAAGGAGGATGGCCCGAATTAATGATATGAAGTTTTCATCTTGATCGATTGGCTTTCACCACAAAAACCACCTGTAAAGGTTGCGCCGATATTCAATGGTGTTAATTGTGAGAGCAGGAAAGTGATTTAGTAAGCCATAGAGTACGGTGTAAAATTAATATGGTCGACCAAATTGGGGTACATTTTCGAGCTCATTACCTTCCAAACCAAACACCTTTGGCCTTAAGATTCACAGGGTACATGAGAAAAAAAAATAGTAGTTTCTTCTGTTGATACCAAATGTTGACCACTTGCCGGTAAAATCTGGGCTCTGGGGACGAGGACTCGGGCCCTTGGGACCTTTAAGTTAATGGCATTATGATAATTGTACATATGGAGGAGTCTGCTCAGCAGCTGAGCAGGACTATACTGGCTACTACCAAGGAGGATGGTAAACCCCGGGGGAAAACCAACTCACTCATGAATGAAATTTCCTTAACGTTTTTAACTTACATTACATTTAGCGTACTTACACAATATCCAATTGGAAATTCCCCTGATTGAAACTGAAGAATGGTTTACTTATGTGATATCCGTATATTATTCATATTAACTTGTTGTATAACATAAATTCTTACGGGAGGAGGAGGATAGCAAACCAAAATGCATAATGAAGCAAAAAGAACAAAATATGAAGGGCTCAGACATGGGGGAAAGTAGGAGAGAGGAGAGACAAAGTAGTTTACAGTATAATTAGATTTCATGATTTAGTCTACTACCACCATGCACCTTTCCATGTGTTTTCAAAAATGATTGAAAGACTAATGATAGTCTGCCCGAAAATCGTAGATTGCACATGGCATAGTCTTACAGATGGTACTCTGCACTCCTCAGTCCATGATTATAATGACTAAATAAGCTTAAATCTTACAACCGCATACCAGGTCCAGGCACTAGTCATCATGCATACATGCATATCCCAGACATAAATAAGCTATAATCTAGCAAAGTCTTCAACACCGTCCATGCAGATAAAGAGTTCTCTTTTGACAGACCTTTCAAAAAAGCACCTGAGACTTGGTCATGCGTGGCAACTCACACGAGTAAGGGTAGCCTATAAGCGCGATTAACCAATTGGGGAGGGGCCAACTACTCAAACAAGCCAAGCGGCTTCACTTCCGTGTTGACGCGGCACGTCACGGACGCTAGGCGCACGGTAAATAACTCTGAACAATTCTGGCAAGAACTCTAAGGCTATTGCAGGACCTATTGTAGACTTATGAGCCACACTGCATTAAAACGCGCAAAGAAAAGCCAATGATCCTAGGATGCGCACATTGGGCCAAAACCAATGTATACCAGGGATAACAGGGTGGTACGTATATACCTGGTATTACCAAATATCAACCAATGAAAATACATATCACGGTGTGTCACTGGTGTCACATGGTATCACATGGTTCCGTTTCCGCAACTGCGCAATGGATTGGGGAAATTCCCTCGCCATCTTTGATTTTGGTACACCTAAGTATTTTTGCTGCTTCCCAATCCCCGCTTATACTACTGTCAACTCTCCTCTGGATCTGGATGTATAATTGAAGAACTCCCTTTGGAGCATCACTAATTGTCTAACCACATACACTTACTTCGACTTGTCAACGATTAACGGTTTCACATTTATTCGCAATAATTGAGGGAGTTAACTGTTTAATTTTCCTTTCTGCACTGTGCAACAATCGTAAGCTGTAACCTGAATTTTGTCTTATTAATATTATTAAACATTGAATTAAAGGGCTGACTCAGTCTCATAGATTTTGAATCCGTTTTTGTGTAACTAAAAAAAATTTGCCCGCAATTCCAAATTGAGATTAATCGGATTTTTCGTTTTTGATGCAGTAAACCCAAAGGTGTGTACAGTATTCATTTTGATCAGTCCGTTCACGTGTATTTAACAATTTTATGTACTGATATTGATAACAAAAATTCCGGATCCCAGAAATTAATCAATTTGTTGTGATTTTCTATACATGCTATATGAAAGACTTCGATTGAGCTTAGATATTTCAGTGATGGATAAGAATTATGTATATGCATAAACACTTGATTGTTTGAAAATGAGGGCGCCCTCCGCCCTGAAATAATGTATAGGACCAAATCGCTAATCGGTAAATATCAACAGAGGTGGCGCTCCACCGCAAAGCATGATGGGATCGAAAAATGGTCACACACGAACCCCTGAGTGTCTATCTGCGATCGCCGCTGTGTTTACCATAGAACCCTCCTGGTAGAGGAGTCGGCAAGCAATCCTCTCGGCGCCGGGCCTTCCAAATCCTACCAAATTCTAAAATTTGAATCACAAGAATAGATTGTCCAAGTTGAGAAATAATACAAATTTGTATTCACTAATGAGCCCAATATTAGGGAAATATGCTCTCGATATAGCTATTTTATTACTTTTTCTCGGGAGAATTCCTACGCGATAGTAGCAGACTGAGCAATCTTTACTTTGAGTTGGCTTGGCGCCCTACAGGTATATCAAATTCATATGGACAATAATTTGCAAAATTGGAACCCCTATCTAAAGGCCCTTTCAGAATTTACCCCCAGAACAAGGAAAAGATAACCACACACCACATCAAGCTACGACAATAAAAGAACTATTACCATTGTTAGTGCCATATTTTAGTTTACATACATGCATTTTCCCGTCCGGCACCTGTTTCGCCTGTCCAGCCGCAGTTGATGATGACACCCTGAACTATAATAGCCCGAATCACGCTTGATGCAGGTAAGGTGTCACAGGGGTCAGTGCCACAGCATAACATGTACGATGCTGAAAACGTCAGAAAGACAAGTACAAAGAACATGATGGTACAACAAATATTAACATGTATACATGGGAACTGGACCACCAACTCGACATGAATGATGACACCATGAACTATAATAGGCCAGCATCACAGCTTGCCGGAAAAGGTGTCACAGGGGTCTGTGCCACAGCATTAAAATGTACGATGCGGAAAACGTCAGAAAGACAGTACAACAAGATGGTACAACATAAGATTCAAATGCAACATGGGCATGGACCACACCAACTCGACCATGATGATGACACCATGAAACAAATAGGCCCGCATCCAGCTTGATGCAGAAGGGAAAGGTGTCACAGGGGGTCGAGTGCACAACATAACATGTTACGATTTGGGGTGAAAACGATCACAGAAAGCACAGCCCCCCCCCCCCTACAAAACATTGATGTTACCGACATTCTTCCCATCCCTAACTCATTCACACATTGTCCAATCATGGAAGGACCGCCAACTCAGACATGCTGATGATACAAACAATGAATTATAAAGGCCCGCATCCCACACGCTTGATGCAGGAAAGGTTGGGTCAAAGGTGGTCAGTTCGCCACAGCATAACATGTATGACGCTGAAAACGTCAGAAAGACAGTACAACATGATGGTACAACAAATATTCAAAATGTCAAACATGCGGCCTGGACCGCCAACTAGACCATGATGATTGGACACCAAGGAAATTATAATAGGCGCGCATCACAGCTTGATGCAGGAAAGTGTCACAGGGGTCAGTGGCCACAACCTACATGTACGAGCCGAAACGTCAGAAAGACAGTAACAACATTATGGTAGCAACAAAATATTCAACATTTGAACATGGGAACTGGAAACGGCAACATCTACATGAATTTGATTGAAAAAACAAACCATGAATTATAATAGGCCCGCATCACAGCTTCATGCAGGAAAGGTGTCACAGGGGTCAGTGCCACAGCATAACATGTACGACGCTGAAAAAGTCAGAAAGACAGTACAACATGAGTACAACAAATATTCACATTTCAACATGGGAACCTGGAACGCCAACTCGACATGATGAGTGACCCATGATTATAATAGGCCCGCATCAAAGGCTTGATGCAGGAAAGGTTTCATCGGGTTTCAGTGCCAACAGCATAACTGTACGATACGCTGAAAAACAGTCATAAAGAAGTACAAACATGATGGTACAACAAATATTCAACATATCAACAAGGGAACTGAACGGCCAACTCGACTGATGTACACCATGAATTATAGGGTCCGCACATCACAACAAGCTTGATGCCGGAAAGGTTGTCACAGGGGTCATTGCCACAGCCTAACATGTAACAAACAATCGGAACCGTCAGAAACGTGCGACACGATGGCAACGACGGATTATCAACATGTCAACACGTACCAAGCTGCCAACCTGACATGACCATGACACCATGAATTATTATAGGCCCACATCACAGCTTGATGTAGGAAAGGTGTCACAGGGGTCAGTGCCACAGCATAACATGTACGACACGGAACACGTCAGAAAGACAGTGCGACATGACGCATGCCAGATATTCAACATGTCTACAAGGGAACTGGCCGCAACTCGACATGATGGTGACACCATGGACTATAGACCCACATCAACAGCTTGATGCAGAAAGGGTGTCCACAGGGGTCATGCCACATTTTAAACACATATGATATTGGATATGCCAGAAATACAGCACAGTATGACAACGATGGGGTACGGTAACCAATTTCCATATGTCAATTGCTCTACAGACCAGTCATCAGAACTTTATGATACACTTTATTGTCTACTCGCAGCCTGGTGAAGGGCAAGTGCCCCATAGATCAGCACAACAAAGATCTTGTATTGTAATGTTGAATTGGCCAAACGGACAATGCCACACTGCAACAGTGCATGACTCATCCTTCTCA